>PVKU01003522.1:131714-174430 GCA_004027475.1 Anoura caudifer | reverse complement strand
CATGAAAAACTGCAGTAGCACCTGCAAAGAGCAACCGCCTACAGTGGCAGCCAGGGCTTCCAGAGGTGGCTCCGGCTTGCACCACCTTCTCTTGCACCCGCCCCCGGCCCCCCAACACCGACCAGCTCCAGGAGAGGGGGTAACTGCAGCTGAGGCACAGAGGGGCCGTGCTTCTTAAATCCTCAGGGACTGACGAGTCTCCATTTCTAGCAGGATGACCTTGAGCAAGCGTATAGACCTCCGTTTCCACATTTGAAAAATGGAAATTTCAATAGTGCCTATTTCATCGGTTTGTTGAGAAGATTCAATGAAATAAGATGTGTAAATATGTAGGATGGTACCTGGCACCGAGTCTTCAAGAAATGTTAAATCTGATGATTATTACTGATTATTTCCAGTGTCCAAATGGTGCTTGACACAGGATAGGCATGAGCTAAATTTTGCAATGCATAGAACAATCTCAGTCTAGGCCTAACTTTGTAGCTAATAGTCTGTGACCTTCAGTTAAGTCATTTTTTTTTGAACCTCACTTTTTTTCCCTCAGTTGCAGTGGGAGTAATAATATTCTCGGCAGGTTAATTAAAAGATAACAGGAAATAATGTTTGTGAGCAAGTCTCATGAACTCTAATATTACACCCAACTGTAAAAGATGAAAGATTAGAAAGATGAATCTAAGTTTGCTTTTTTCAGAAACGATAAGATATTTATATTTTAATAGCCAAAAAAGAGAAGTGAGAATTTGAAAACTGATATTCTTCCATTGAATGCAATAGGTATTGTTTGTCCTAAACTAGGATTTTTTCCTCCATTGAAATCAATGGAACTATTTTTATTTTGATGAGAAAAAGGGTGTCCTTTAAACATTTTCAATTTTTCTTGAATTAGTCCTGATGCAAAAACTTCACTTTTTCTTTACAGAAGACTGCCTGGGAATTTTGATGGCAGTACCCCAAGCTCAGTCTGGGAAAACAGCAATTTTCAATTACAAGTCAAACCTTTGCATTGTATTGAAAACATTACCCTGTATACAACAAAAGAAGCTTCAGATCAAACCATCTGTTTTCTTAGCATGCTGATATTTGAGAAGTGGAGTTTTGAAAATAAAACTGAGTACAATCATCTCTGGACCTTTGCGGTGGGAGAGTCACCTGACCAAAAAAAAAGAAAATCTATTGACTTTGTAGCAAGTTTGCAGATAGGATTGAATGAAATGTTCAGCAGAACAAATTCAAGTTACAGAATAAAATGTGAAACACTTGATGAGAATAGGAAAGCTGAGCACAGCACCACAACATGCTGTTTCTCTCACACTTCAGGACATCGCCATGCATTCCGAGACACATCCTCCTCGTCTCTTAACCTGACCATTACCAGAAGCCACAGGGCAGCAGGGAAGGTGCAGGCAGGGGCTGGGAGAGAGCCCACGCGTTTGCCCTGAGCCTGGCCGCAGCTCTGCTCCGGGTGGTGATGTGGCTCCAAGGTGTGGCAGGCACTGCTGGCTCCCTTCAGCAACACTTGCCCCGCTTCCTTGCCTACAAGCCTCGATTTCGGTTAGCTCTCAATATGCGTAGCCCTAGGGAATAACTCCTGATTGTCTCTGTCAACTCCTCGCTGCTAAAGGTTGGGGCGTAACTCCATTCTGATGTAAGGGGAGTCTGCTGCGGGATCTGGGAAAGTTTTCTCCTGAGTAAAGAGGACATGCCTCTGAGTCTGCTCCTTGGCCCCTGCCTTCTTTGAACATGAGGATACGATGCCAGGAGGTGCTGCAGACCTTTAGGTCGCAGTGATCCCACTATAAGCCAGTCAGAGGGACTGACTCAGTGGCCTGGCAAAGTGGGCCCACTCCCGAGGTTCCCACCTCTAGACCTCTTGTTATATGAGTAATTTAATCACTTTATTGGCTAAAATACTGTTAAGCTTTTTGTTACTTGTAAGCAAATCACCCTAACTGATAATAGGGTCTTCCACAAAGAATTTTACATGCACACCCCTGCCCTCTCCCCTCCCCCCACCATAACACCTGGACAGATGTGATGCTGCACAGTTAGAACCACCACGGAACGTCAGACCTGAAAGTCGTTCTACGTCTCCAATGAACAGATGACATACTAAGAAATTAAGAAGTGATTTCTCTTGTTTAAGGGGTTGAAATCTGTTAGTGCAAATACCCATGGGAAAGGAGAAAGATACATCAGACATGTGAACTTCGGTGTGAGTGACTCTATCAGAATCATCCCCCAGGAACACATTTGTCTTTGGACAACAAACATTCAGTACTAGGACCTGAGTTGAGGAAGTTATCTTTTCTTTTTAATTGTTGTTCAAGTGCAGTTGTCTCCATTTTCCCCCCACCACTCTCCCCTGCCCCACCCATCCCTGGCTTCCACCCTCCAACCTATCCCCTTTGGCTTTGTCTATGTGTCGTTTATATATGTTCTTTGGTGACCCTTCCCCTACTTCCCCCCATCATCCCTCTCCCCTCTGGCAACTGTCAGTTTGTTCTTTATTTCCATGTCTCTGGTTATACTTTGCTTGCTTGTTTGTTCTGTTGATTAGGTTCCACTTATAGGTGAGATCATACGGTATTTGTTTTTCACCACCTGGCTTATTCTGCTTGGCATAATGCTGTCTAGTTCCATCCATGCTGTCGTGAAGGGTAGGAGCTCCTTCTTTCTTTCTGCTGTGTAGTATTCCATTGTGTAAATGTACAATAGCTTTTTGATCCACTCATTTACTGATGGGCACTTAGGTTGCTTCCAACACTTTCGAAATGTCCACACTACCCAAAGCAATTTATAGATTCAATGCAATCCCTATTAAAATACCAATGACATATTTCACAAACATAGAACAAACATTTCAAAAATTTATACGGAGCCATAAATGACTCCGGATAGCCACAGCAATTTTGAGAAAAAAGAACAAAGTAGGAGGGATCATAATACCTGATATCAAGCTTATATTACAAGGCCACTGTAATCAAAAGAGTCTGGGACTGGAATGAGAACAGACACATGAATCAATGGAACAGAACTGAGGGATTTATCTTTAATAAAGAGAAAGATACAGGAAAGGGAATCTGGAGGCTCTGTGATCAAAGTCTTCTTCAAATATCTAGTAAGATGGAGAATGCGTTTTCCCGAATTGCCTTCCAGAAATGCACAATGAGCACTTCCTCCAGAAGGCAGGAGAACTCGGGCTTCACCCCACCTGGGGCTGCCCATCTCTGCTCTGGTGTCAGAGGCGCTAGGCATTGGGCAGGAAGAGGTTCAGGTAATTTCGTGGAAGAGCTTTTTTTAAAGCCAAAGTCAATATAGTAAGTTCTCACTTAATGCCATTGGTAAGTTCTTGGAACTGTAGCAAAGTGACATCTAACAAAACCAATTTTACAATAGACAAATTGATATGAGCAGGAGTTCAGTCCCTAGGTATTTCACCAACATCATTTGAAAACCTCCTGTACTATTAGGGGTATCGGGGATCAGTGTCAAATCTGTAAACACTTTCTGAACTTCTGAAATCCAGTCCTTCCATGGCCATGCAGAGGAACCCTGACTATTCAATTTACTTAAATCATTGGTTTTCAGGACTTTTCTTGGAATTTTGTCAATCCATTTCCCTATTTTTCTCCTCAAAGTTTTGTGAAAACCAAGGTTATTTTTATCAGAGAGAATATATTCTAACAAAGTGTATAGAAGGTAGTAAATGCTCAACAAATATTTGCAGAAAAATGTATGAAGAAAGGCAGGAGACTCAGAAACACAGAAAGCAGAATTTTAGAGAAACCACCTATTTTACACATTCATTTGTAAACAGTCAACTCTTGTTCCACAAATATGTTTTCTATATATATCTTAAATTATTCCTTTCTTCACCTACAAAGGGGAAGACTATTTAGTTTCTGCTTACTGAAAAGGCTGGGGTTTAGTTTGTTCTGAAATCTCAATTGTATCATCTTTAGTATAATGAGGAGCGGAAGGAATGCAAGCTGCTGCCACAGGTTTTGCACAGGTGATGGAAAGAAACCCAAGGGTCCTAATTGCCGCTGCAAATTACTATGCTGGGCAGGTCAGTCTAAGACATTTGGTAGAGCTGTACAGTTCAACTAGAACAGCTTAAAGTGCTGATGTAACCAAAGTAAGCAAATAATAAGTGTTCTCCTTCACTTGTTATTACATGGGTAAATGTAAGTCATGACATATTTTCTTTGCTCACTTGAAGAGTGATTTATGCACTGCTGTTACCAAGCTTATTTCAAGGGCTATTGGAGTTGTGCATTCAGCTCTGGAAGTAAATGAGGAGTCTGTCATTGAAACTTCCCAAAAGTGTCCTCATTAGACACATAATTTAGCAAAAATGATGTTGATGTTCCTGCACTGATAGCAGGTTTCACACACACGCCGTCCCCGTGAATCACCTCCTGCAGGTCCTCTGCTGTGGTCAGGGCTGGGGTTTCCACTCAGAAGCACTGAGGGGAAGTAGCTTAAACAGAGTTTTAAGTTTCATCAGAAGAGCATTATAAAATTTTGTTACCACCATCGACAAAGAACCATAACAGAATGCAACAGGACTTGACTTCGAATCACAGCCAATTTCTGATCATGGATGCCCACATTATTTGTACACTGGTTTATCCTTACTCTTGGCAAAACTGACCCTGGGAAATACAGGGAAATGAGGACAGTTTCTCTTTTTTCCTTTTTTAAAAATCTTTAGTAGTGGATTACTTTACTAAACAGCTTTCATTTTTTTTCCTTTTTAGTGTATTTATTGGGGTGACACTAGTTAACAAAACGTAGAGGTTTCAGGTGCACAATTCTACAACTCATCATCTGTACACAGTCTTGTGTATTCACCACCCCAAGTCAGGTCTCCTTTCATCACCATTTGTCCCCCATCCCCTCCTCCACCTCCTCCCCTCTTCCTGGTGATCACACTGCTGTCAACACCCATGAGTTTTTTCTCTTTCTTGCTCAATCCTTCCACACCCCCACCCAGCCCCACTGCCCTTCAACTTCCGAGAGCTGTCAACCTCCTCTCTATGAGTGAGTCTGTCTCTCTTTTGCTTGTTAGTTCATTTTGTTCATTAGATTCTACATATGAGTGAAATCATATGGTACGTGTCTTTCTCTGACTGGCTTATTTCACTTAGCATAATGCTCTCCAGGTCCCTCCATACTGTCACAAAGGGTAACATTTCCTTCCTTTTTCACAGCCGTGTAGAATTTCACTGTATAAATGTATCACAGCTTATTTATCCACTCATCTACTGATAGACACTTGGGCTGCTTCCAAATCTTGGCTATTGCAAATAACGTTGCAATGAACATAGGGGTGCACATATTCTTTCCAATTAGTGCTTTGTTTTTTTTTTGGATAAATTCCCAGAATTGGTGGTGGGAATGGAGACTGGTGTAGCTGCTGTGGAAAGCGATATGGAGTTACCTCAAAAAAAATACAAAAGGTCCCTGTCTGGCGTGGCTCAGTGGATTGAGCACCAGACAGCAAAGCAAAGGGTCGCTGGTTTGATTCCCAGTCAGGGCACATGCCTGGGTTGCGGGCCGTGTCCCCAGTTGGGGGTGCGCTAGAGGCAACCACACATTGATGTTTCTCTCCCTCTCTTTCTCCCTCCCTTCCCCTCTCTCTAAAAATAAATAAAATCTTTTAAAAAAATACAAAAGGAACTGCCCTAGGACAGTTTATCTTAAGTTTCAGTTTTCCCATCTAGATACCTATTCATTCAACAGACATGTATTAAGCACATATTTTATACCAAGCATGATTCTAAGTTTGGGGGACCTTGCAGGCAGCAAAGCAGAGTCCCTGACCTTGGGGATCTTATTTACAAGGTAAATACGATACACAAATCCACAAAAATATATGATATGAAACTTGGTATCCATAGATGCTATAATGGAAAATATTGGGGGGTGAGAGGATGAGAGTGATGTTTTAGACAGGACTTTCAAGAGGAAAGGCATCTCTGAGTGGGAAAGGTGAACGAAGCGAGAAGTCAGTCTTCTCAACTCAGTTGTGTACCTGTGAAGAATGCAATTGTGTACTCGAAACTCATATAATGTTATTAACCAATGTCACCCCAATACATTTAATTTTAATAAAAGGAGAGATTGCTTATGTGTTTGAATGGGCCCAAAGAAGGAATTGTGTACAAACTGAAGAGACGAGATCTTTGTCCAAAGCTATATCAGTGGAAAAAAAAATGCTACAAAGTCAAAATTAAGGCTAAGAAAAGATCTACAATCACGTCTGATCTGGATGATACCACTGTCCCACAGCAGAGGCATTTGGGGTGGTGCTGAGGTAACTGGAAGCCAAGACATTGTCGGAAGAGTCGGGGGGTCAGAAGTATGGTAAATCATTTCCGAGAATACTTTTGCAGTGTTCCAATCTGTAAAGGCCAGGGAAGAATGGAATGTACCTGAGCAGTGGCTGAGCCCTAACGCAGCCCCTGTCGATCCCTTATGATGTACCAAATAACCTAGCTCAGCTGCCTACAACAGACAGGACCAGGAGAGAGTCGCAGGGAAAGAAGAACTGGCAGGCTTCAAAACACTACTGCACCCACCCCTGCATCCCCAGAAACCTGTAACCAAGCATGAGGCCTCTGCACGTGGGACTCGGCCTCCTGAACACAGCCAGTTCTACAACCAGTTTTTCAAACCAGGCTTCCCCCCAACCCAGAAGAAAGGATTCCGAATGCCCATTGTCAGAAGGCAGGCAGCTACCACCTGTTTTAATGACCATGCTCAATGCAAAATAACTTCTACAGAACCTGTCATTTGTCCTATCATTTAAGAGCAAAAAATAAAAAAAAATCTGCCAATGAGAAAAATATTGGCAAAACTATAATTCAGAGCTGAAAAGAGCAGACGCAGCCAGAGGACACTAAGTTAGTGTCTGGGTTTCTTACAGAGCAGGCAAGGCCCTGAAATGCATGTTTTAAGAGTTGGGGGCACTGGTTGTAGCAATTCTGTGCAGGACCCTGCCTGTACAAAAGGCCTAGCTTTTGTCTGATGGATCCCGTGTCGACATATTTGCTGAAATTAAAAACTTTCCTCTCAAGTGTGATGAAGATTGCCTAGATCCAAATGTTCAGAAATGGGATGGAACGATATTAGGACTCAGCTATGGCAAACGGCCTGTGAATAGACCAGTTTTCTCATGGTTCTGAGAAACCATTCTAGCTACACCCCACTTCTGACAGAGCATACACCCCACTTGAGACCCTGAACTAGGATCTCTTAGGATCCTGAATTAGGTTTCGCATTTTCATGGAAAATTGGATTAAGAAACATGGGTATGCTGTATTTTGCCATGTATAATGTGCACTTTTTGCCCAAATTTTTGAGGGAAAAATAAGGATGTGTGTTATACATGGGTAGTGCTAATTCTGTATCGATAAAAATGTTTTTAATTATTTTATTTATGCTTATGCATTAAAAGTGTAACTCTAGAAAGCAGTAACAATATCCATATGCAAAATAGTATCCTGGAATACAATAATTGGTTTTGTTTCTAAATATAAAGAATTGAATAATTGATTTAAAAGATTAAAACAAAAGGTTTTTTCCCCTGAAAGCTTAGACTAAAAATGCAGATGTGCATTATACACAGCAAAATACGGTACCTTGATCTAAAGGCTGAAACTCAAGCTTTATACATTTGCCAACAGCTTACAAATGAAGGTCACAGATTGATCTTTTAGAAAACCTTATTCAAGGCTTCGTGGAGAACCTTGACTAATATATGCAGGCTTTGTGGCTTTTGCCTCTTCCAGTTTCCTCCTCCCAACTCCTGATTTTTTTCCGTGTCTTTACCCGTCCAGAAGCCCATCCGCTCCCTCCCACCCCTTGTGTTCAGGGTCTGGCACACAACAGAAGCCTCCCCCACACCACCAACTACGCGATGTTACTGTTAACGGAGACGCAGTTTCAAAAATAAGATATTGGTATTCTTACTGTAAGTTTTATAATTAATTACCGAAATTGCTGCTTAACACATGTTGAAACCACCATTAGCCTGAACTCCAGCCCCTGAGTGGTCTGTGACTAGTCACAGGATGGAGTGGCAGTCTTGTAAATGTCACCCCGCTCCACCGCTCTGGCAGGTGCCCTCGTTAAGGTCAAGGAGAAGAAATTTAAATATCAGGGTTGCGCTCCTGAGCAATCATGTCATTTCTATTGATCACCTAATGAAAATTTATGGCATTTAACAGTGAAGAGAGAAATTTACATGGGGATGCTAGCTTCCATGGCTGTGTTCATGCCATTTCCAGAAAAGCCTCTCACCGTTCTTGCTCTTACGAGGCATTTTAAAATTCTATTCACAGAAAGCCAAGTAGGACTGAAGAGAGGCTGGATACTTTAGCTCTGCAATCTAACTGACTAGTAATATAAATAAAATGTAGATGCAGGGAAGTGTGGTGAGGACCCCAGAAGTCAATATGTGGAGGCCAAAGTAAAGCGAAGGCAAAAGCTTTGCTTGATCTGTTTGGCTAGACTTGCCTGTGATAATTTCCTGGGGTCCTGCAGATGTGATATCTAATGGCAACTATAAAAAATTCAAATGGGGAAGGTAAGCAAGAGCAGAGGCACAGTCATACAGAGGTAAACTATTAACACCTTCACAAGAAACAGAAATGGGAATCACATATTTGAAATGGGTGAGAATTATGCCACCTGCAGAATCTAATTTGCAGTTGTGAAAGGAAATAAAAATTCCCAAGAAGCTATGGCAACTGTTCTTGGCTGATTGTGGCCAGTGCTCCTGGCAAATGCAGCTTTGCAGTAGTTTAAGGGGGTTGACATTACTTGCTAAACAAGAAGCTCCCTATTTCTTTTAAAATTATTCATGAGGATGGAAAGGAAAACAAGGGCTCTCTCTGCCCTTGTACCTCCCTTTGAGCTCCAAAGCACACAGACAGCCATGCAGACGTGTCACCTTCTCAGAACGTCCTCCCTGACACCCTTAGCTAAAGGGCATGTACCCCACACGCCTCTCCGTGTCCTCGATGGGCTCGGCTGTCCCCGACACCTATTCCTGCCCGAGGAGGGCAGTCTAGCTGGTCAGGCACGCAACCTGGAGCAGGCAGCCACATGGGCAGCTCATCTGTGACTTGCCAGCTGTGGGACCTTGGGCAGGGTACTTAAGTTTTCTCTGCCTCACTTTTCCTTTTTTGAAAAAATTGCATTGTTTAGAATGGCAACTGCATAGGATTGTTGGGGGGATTTGTCATATTGTGCTTGTGAAATAAGACAGGTGAGTGAAATGTGCCTGCCTGTTTACTGTCTCCCTACTAGAACACACGCTTGGTGAGGAAAGGGCCCATTGTAACCTCAGTGCTAAGGAGGCGCCCCACGCACAGCAGGCTCTCCAGAGAGACTTGCTGAGGGTACGGCTGGCAGCGCCCTGAGCTTTCTCCGTGTGGCTGGCTTGGTTCCTCTCTGCCTTCGTTTTCCAATGACCTTCTTTGGATGATTTGGCTTATGTGTTCAACGAAGGACCCACAGACAGATTTTGTACCAACAAATTCTCTGGGAATCTAATCTTGTTAATACAGGTATTACTTTACGAGGTCTTAGTTTAAGGCCTATAGTTTCTCCTGGCCCAAATATATGGTCCAAAAACAACACTCAGTGTGTAGTTTAAGTATAAGGTAATGAGATGTTGTTTAAATGAGCACTCTTGCAGGGACCAGATGGGTGGGGGAGGGGGATAATGGGGAAAGAAAGGGAACAGGTACAAAGGACCCATGGACAAGGACAATGGAGAATTGTCTGTGGGAGTGCTGGCTGGATGGGGCAGGGGAGAGCAATGGTGGGGGGTAGGTGAGAATAACTGTAAGTGAACAAAAATAAAAAATTTACAAACAAAATGGAAGCATACAAAAAACCACAAGCCCTCGCGGCTGAGGGGTGAGGCACACAGACCAGTGGGGATCAGGGGTGAGGCTGGAGCGGGCCGGGTAGGACAAGGAAGTACCCCGGCCATTGCGCATGCCTTGGAAGGGATGCTCACCTCCCATTTTCAGAATGAAAGGGTGCTGGCTTTATCCGAGAGCCTCCTCCGGGGAACAGGTTGCTGCAGAGCACTCTGCAGACAGGGACAATCGTTGTGGTCAGATGGGGCCCTAATCTGGGGAAATGAAGGGGCAGGAGGAGCCATCCGAATTGAAGCAGGTCCCTAGTGAGCAACTGAGCTGCAAAGGCAGGAGCCAACTCCAGGGAGGACGGGTCTGGGCAAGAATTTGCATGCTGTCTAGCCAGACATGTGGCCTGTGTTTCAGAACCAAACTTAGTCCCAGCAGGAAACGGGGGGACTCATCAGAGACCAGGGCTCAAAACCAGCTGAGTGGTGGCTGGCCGCTCTGAATGGTCTCTGTGAAGCCCAGAACCCCGTCTGTGAAGCCCTCAGTCTTGGGCTTTTCTCACTCCTTAGGCTGGGCTGTCAGCGCATCTGAAAACTAATACCCTCCAGTGCCCCAAAATGTCTCTTTACTTCTTTAAGTAAGTTTCTCTACTTTATTTCAGAAATTCATATTTAAGTCTATCTCCTAGTTTGATCCTCCAATTTCCTTATTGTTTCTCTTCTGTTTTCCTACTAAGACTCTTTAGGGTTGATTTTGTTTTGATTTTGTTTTACTTCCTGGTCCGCTTCCTGAAATTTATCTCTTAGCAAGCTTATTAACTTTTTCCATTTCTGCTGTCAAATTTTAACTCCCAAGGGCCCTCTCTTCTTGTTTTACAGATGTAATGTATTCTCTTGTCTTTCTCCAGGGAGTTCAATTATAAGATGTTTAGGGTATTTGTTTCTTATCTTCTCTGTATAGTTCCTGAGTCCCTTGGGTTCCTTTTTACTTTTTTACTTTCATGTCTCTGTTTGTCAGGTTAGATGCTTCTCTGGACATCTACCCATCGTCAGCTGTTCATATTGGCGTAAGAGCGAAGCCCCCAAAAGCTGAGAGAAGTTCTATGGGTGATGCTGGCCCTTGGTTCCTGGTGGACCTCACTGTGGGGTTTTAGGCCGAGGCAGCCAATCTGTGGGGTGGCCCTCAAATATTGGTGTCTATTCATCTATTCTCCTGCTTCAGTCAGATTCTCCGGAGAGGAGTCCTCAACTTTCCTACCTGGAGCGTGTAAGCCTGACTACCCGTGTGTGGGAAGAGAGTTGAGCCTGTCATTGGGAAAGGGCTCAGCCCTGGATGCGTGACTTTCACTGAATTCTCCTGCTTCCAGCCTCTGGCCTCCCTCTCCCCCGTCTCCTCCAACCTGGTATTCTCGAATCCGTCCCTTCTTTGAGAACTTCAGGAAGTCAGTCACCTTTCCCCAGCAAATTGTAAAATTCACAGTGAATAGCTAACTCAGAAGGATAATTTTTAAAGGTTGCAAATTAGGCCTTAAGAACATATTTTCATACACCCCTTTTTGAGGACAATGATGAAATGGGGCTAAAAGTTATAAAACCCCGGGCTGCCCAAGAGCTCGGTCAGGCGGGCTGTTGTTTCCGTGTGTGTGCTTACCAGGCAGTTTGCGGTGCAGGACAGACCAGAGGGGCGACCCAGGGACACCATGTGTGCTCTTGTCCTGGGCCCCTGGGGACAGGCTATTTGGGTAAATTACCTTCACCAGTAAAATTAGGCGGGTTGACAGTGGGGTCTTCAGGTCCTTTCCAGCGCATCCATTCCATTCCACAATACTAAGCCCGTCTCGTCTATATTCCCTCGGAAAGCTACATGAGTCATATACAGACATTGTCAACTCTGCTTCAGGACATTAAGGGGATAGGACATGAATGCTTTGAATCATAAATGACAACACCACCTCCCACCTGATGTGGTTTGGGGAGACGAATAAACAAGCAGGGTTACCTGCACTCCGCTTTTGCATGATTTGAGATTTTCTTTTAGGCATGAAAGGCAATACTATAAAAAAAAAATGCTTCTTTTAAGGTTTGTTCAGATTGGAACTTCACATTGGATTTCACAAAATCTGCATTTCATATTTAAAAAAGAAGAGTGAGACAAGCCAGTTTGTGTGGTTGGGGATGGATCTGAATGAGTAACTATACACATCACATAAAAAGGGCGTCGGCAGACAGCACGTTGATAGAGTGTGTTGGGTGGCTGTGAGGTTCGTGGCTAATGTTTAACACACACACACACACACACACACACACACACACACACACACACACACGCAAGGCCTTGAAATCTATCCTTGCAAATGTCCAGGAATGTACTTCAACGCTACCTTTGCATGCACAGCAATGTCCTTGCAATCAGTCTAATGAGATACCAGGAAATATTTCAGCAAAGTATAAAACTGTAAGAAGAATATATTATTTCTCTGAAAACCTTGTGTCCTTCAGAAAGCTTAAGCCCTTTACTGCCTGAAATCTTGGGATGAGAATTCTCTTAATTAAAGAGGCTTGTATCTGCAATTTGTGGGTGACAGGCTCTGCCCCGGGTCCCTGACAGCCTTGCGGGTCTCCATACAGACCACAGAGCCCAGGCCTGGCTGCGGTCTGACTTGTCTTGCCTGTCATCTTCTCGGGAACTCAGCAAGAGAGGCAGCTCTGTGAGCATCTGTCAGAAAGCTATTTCCTACCCACCAGCCTACCTGTGGGCGGGTGCCACGAGACAGCTCCTCATTTCTTTCCCTGACTCCTGTGAGGTGTGGGACTTTCTGCCTCTCTCCCTCCTCGGCTGGAGTCTAGAGTTGGATCCTCAGCAACAGTGTCCCATTGCCCATGTTTCCCATTATCTGGCCCTTTGGGTTTGTTGTGGTCCTTTGGGACAGGGGACACTGGGAGCTGGCACAGGTTTATCTTGCTTATGCTGTCTCTATAAGTAATAGATTGCCTAAATGCACCTGGGCTTGTTGCCTCTTTACCAGCTGAATCGATAGAAGTGTGGCAAGCCAACCTAGTAGTACGTAAGTGGCCACGGCTGCTGCTTAGTGGCTGCTTGATGGAAAACCTGACCAACAGCAGCTTGAGAAGGAAGGATATTTCTTTTCCCCACATGCCAAGACGTCCAGACATAGGCACCTGCTATGCTAAGGCAACAACATGATGTCAAGGCTGATGTCACTGCAAAAATTCTTCAGTCTTCATGGTCACAAGATGGTGGCTGCAGCTGCAGGCATCACATCTGCGTTCAAGGCAGGATGAAGCAGTAAAGGAAGGCACCAGCTATCTGGTTTTTTTGTGGGCAAACAATAGCTTTCTCAGAAGCCCCCAAACAGATTTTTCCTTGTACATTATTGGCCCTAGCAGATTCATACTACCCTGAGCTTCAAGCTCTGAGACAGAGATTCACCCTGAGCCAGATATACAGTTTGAAAGAGAAGAACTAGGCTGGCATGACTGGCCTAATCTAGGTCATACTAGTCACAGTGCACCCTGGGCTGGTCTCTGTGCCTCTTTCAACCAGACAGGAATTTTCCTGGTGAGAGAAGTCAGGGTCACTTAGATAGGCAACAACCATGTCTTTCCCGTGAACCAATGCAGCAAGTCCCAGCTGTCCCGGCTCCTGCAGACCAGTCAGTGGCTGACTCCACCTCCTCTCCTTGCTTGCACGTCAGCTGTGCCTCATACTTGATCCAACCAGTGAAGAGATGATTGCGGGCATTATGAGATGATTTCCAGTTCTGTAGAAACTGTGAGGCTGACCCCAAAAGACAAAATATTAGAGTCATCACTACCAAAGACTATAGATACACCAGCCCCTTAATTCCCTTTCTTCTCTTCCTTCTAGAAGTGGAATACCAGCTTAACGTTAAGTGGTCAGAATAGAATGATATTAAGTGGACATTGAGAGTCTGAAGCCACCACAAGCTTACTCACTTTCGCAGCGTTCCAACCATAGTAAGTTTCCTTCTGGTAAGGTTACTATATCACCTCTTACTTAAGTAAGAGGTACTGGGATTATTACCTGTGTTTTGGCAAATTGATACAGGAAAAAGTCAACAAGTCAACGTACCTGGTCTATAAGGAGAGTTATTTAAATGTTATCTTTGGACCTAATTCCACAGAAACTAGGCTACGGGACTTCACTGACCCCTCCCTTCTCTCTCACTTGTCAAACTCCTACTCATCCCTCAGGACCCTGCTTAAAAAGAACTTTCTTCATGAAATATTTCACAAATTTCTCAAAGTCAGGCACACCATTTGTAATCTTACAGCCCCTTTTCATGACTCCGCTGTAACCCTGACCATTGACACTCTGGGATTGTTTACTGACATAACGATCTCATCCATTAGATCAGGAACTTTTCCAGGAAGCAGCTTTGTCCTAAACACTTAGCACAAGGTGGAAAGCTCAGCACTGAGTTCTCAACCTATTTTTACTGAATTAAATCTATTTAAACTTTGAATAATTAATAACATAACATAAAGTCCTATATCTCGATTCAAACACATAAAAATAAAAAATGCATTCATTGTCTAAAAAATACATAAGCAAAATAAAAAAACAAATGAAAGCCAAGAAAATTATTTGCAACCCCTATCATATAAAAATAATTTGTTTTTCTTATGTATAAAAATTCCTAGAAATTGAGATGAAAAAGCTCAACAAACCAAAAGATAAATGGGCAATAACATGGCCAGACAAGTCACATAAAAAGTATAAATGGCCCTGAAGCCAGTAAGAAGATGCTCAATCTTACTTATAATTTTTAAAAAATGCTAATTAAAACTATATTGAGATGTCATTCTCTCTTATTATATTGGCAAAAATCTAAAAGTTCAACAATATACAATTGACCCTCAAACAACATGGGTTTGAATTGCTTGGGTCCACTTACATGCGAGTTTTTTCCAATAAATTTATTGGTAATTTTTCTGGATATTTTCAATAATTTGAAAAACATACAGACAAAGCTTTTCTTAACATTTTTCACTAGCTTATTTTATTATAAGAATACAGTGTGCAATGCATATAGCCTACAAAATATGCATTAGTTGACTATGTTATTGGTAAGGTGTCTGGTCAATGGTTAGATATTACTAGTTAAATTTCTGTGGAATCAAAAGTTGTGCACGGATTTCTGACCACATGAGGTTTAGCGTTGCTACCCCCCAGACAGTTCAAGGATCACTGTACTCAGTGAGACTGTTGGGAGACAGGCAGTTTCAAGCGTTCCTTGGAGAGTGTGCACGTACAGTCGCTAGAAGGGGCCTGTGGCAATATCTACAGAATATTACATATATTTTTACTCTGTACCCCAATTCTCCTGCTCCTAGAAACTTATCCCACAGCAATGTCTGCTCAGTCACAAAATGATTTGCACGAGTGATGTGTCTGTGGTATTGATTGTGATAGCATGAGAAGCAACCCACCTGAAGAAGCACTTCCTCCAAAGAGGACATACAGATGGCCAATAAACGTATGAAAAGAAGCTCAATGTCACTAATCCTCAGAGAAATGCAAGTTAGAACCACAATGAGGTTACACTCCATACAAGTTAGAATGGCTATCATCAATAAATCAGCCAACAGATGTTGGCCAGAATGTGGAAGAAAGAACGTTCGTACACCATTGGTGGGAATGCAGACTGATACAGCCACTGTGAAAAACAGCATGGAGTTTCTCAAAAAATTAAAAATGGAACTGCCTTACACACCCAGCAGTTCCACTTCTGGATATATATCCAAAGAAACCCAAAACAATAATTTGAAAGAATACATGCACCCCTATGTTCGTTACAGCATCATTAGCAACAGCCAAGCTATGGAAGCAACTCAAGTGCCCATCAGTATAGATGAGTGGATAAAAAAAGTTGTGTCACATATACACAATGGAATAAATTTAAAAAGAATAAAATCTTACCATTTGTGACAGTATAGATAGACCTAGAGGCTATTACGCCAAATGAATAAGTCAGCCAGAGAAAGACAAATACCATATGATTGCACTTATATGTGGAATCTAAAGAGAAAAATAAACCAACAAAATAGAAACAGAGTCATAGATAGAGATCAGGCTGGTAGCCACCACAGGGGAGGGGAGTTGAGGGACTGGGTGAAAACGGTGAAGAGGTTATGAAGAACAAATTGGCGGTTACAGGATAATCACGGGAATGTAAAGTACAGCATGGGAAACATAGTCAATAATATTGGAATGATTGTGTGTGGTGCCAGGCAGATAGTGGAAATATTGGGGGGATCACTTTGTAAATTATCGGATGGTCTAACCACTATACTGTACAGGTAAAACTAATAAAAAATGATATCGAAGGTAAACTGTAATTGAAAAATTAAAGAAGGAAGATGAGCAGCAACCCATTTCCATAGATGGAGGATGGGTGGAATCGATTATGGCGCGTCCTCACAACGGTATACACTGTACTGCTGAAAATGAGAGAGGACACCTTCTCGGCTGCGCTCTGGGAAGGTTTCCAGGACAGATGGTTCAGTAGAAGAGTGGAGTTCAGCACAGAGAAGGCAATGCGATGCCTCTTGTGTTGTAGAGGGGAGGAGGAAAATATGAACTGGCTTTGTCTGTGATTGCACAAAGTGCTGGAAGTGTACATGCTGCAAGAAGAGAAGGTACGGGGACATGACGGATGCAGTGGGAACGTTTCTCATTGTAAACCCGTTTTACTTTTAAAACCTATGACTTGTTACTTATTCCAGAACTTAAATTAAATTTTTAAAATCCTACATCTTGCTCATACTTTTAGAGCTGGATTTCATATCTTTGTATCTCTGCCTCATCTCCTTTAACATCGGTTAATGTTTGGCAAGTTTCCTAACCTCTCTGAAGAAAAATTCAATAAGCTGATAAATGCAAAGAAATCAAGCCTGAAACAGTGAAGTCTGTGTAAGTTTGGGCTGTTATTTATACTGCACTCAATTATAACAATTTTAAAGAACTCTTGGTAACACTCCAGTGATAAGGTTTATGGAATCCTTCCAACAATCCTGTGATAGGTATGAACTGTTTGTTTTTGAAGATAGTAAAATGACTGCCAAGAGAAATAAAGCGATTATTCCAAGATAACACTGATCCAGGGCCAAGTGCAAATACAGGAGTTGACAATCAGGCATTGCCAGATCATTCCATGTCACACGTATGGAAATGACAGGAGACAAGTGCATTGATTTGCATTCCTTTTCAGCAAATCAAAAAAAGAATACAATGAGTCTGGCTTAGAAGAACTGTGGAAGCACAGACTGTCCCACCATGTGCAAGACAACCACAAAATGCAGCCCCTGCACGCGACTGCCACGGTTTTCGGTGAAATCGCTAGATGAAATCTTCCCACTAATTTTCTAGAGGCCCAGAAAATGGGGGTCACCCTCAGGCTGGGAGTTTCTAGGGAGAAACTTGGAAGAAATATAGGCAATACGTTCCACTTAGTGTTTGCATTTATGGTCCTGGATATGCTACCCTATGATTATTTATTTTAAAAAATAAAGAATTATTGGAGCAGAATATTATTAGCAGGGCACTGTCGATAAGTGCATCAACCTCTTTCGGATGGCTTAGTTTGCCTTTTTCTGTGGGAAATGAATGTGTGCATGACATTTTGGTATTTGGATTATCAGATAACAT
The DNA here is from genome assembly GCA_004027475.1 of Anoura caudifer. Classification (NCBI taxonomy): domain Eukaryota; kingdom Metazoa; phylum Chordata; class Mammalia; order Chiroptera; family Phyllostomidae; genus Anoura; species Anoura caudifer. Next base: position 156,848 of record PVKU01003522.1, on the reverse strand, counting down.
CGATTCAAAACAGCACAAAGAAACAGCTTAGGCATTTTTCTTTCTAATCAAAAAATCAAGCCTAGCACATTGTGAAGAAATTGTGCCCCCTGCTGATTTGATTTGATATTAACATCATCAGCAGAGATTGTGTTTTGTTTTTTTTTTGTTTGTTTGTTTTAAAAAAACCTCTGCTTCCGAGACTGCAGGATAGGGCTGTGTCTTCAAGGTCAGTAATTTAAATGTCCTCTTAGTGTTAAGACAGCCTCTCCCAGCAATTAGGAATTCTTTGTTTGATCTTGACCTTGGGGAGAAAAAAGGAATCAAAGGAAGAACGCTTCCTTTTGAGAGTCCTAGAAAGATATTTGTTTTAAGAACCTTCTCCGTGTTGCACGCACCTTCGTCAACGCTGCATAGGAAAAGCACACAAGATGAGAAGCTTGGAGAGACAGCTGAGGAATGGTGAGCACAAGCCCTTTGTGGTTACTTTTGACTTTATTTAGGACCCAAAGGACATTATAACTTTGTTCCTCTTACCAGGAGAAATAAAAATGCTCCTTGATATTGATTGTGTTTATTATTCAATCTGAGTATTCTCACTATGGCCAATGACTAGCAATCATGGTCATGCATTAAAGGTGCTCAAAGGTCATTTTGTTATCTTTATACGAACCACCTATTCGGATTCTGTCCTGGACAGAATTTTTAACTAGAGACCTAGCAGTTGTTCCCCTGGTTCCCCTGACCTGGGGCCCTCTGTTTGCCTGATGCCTCTGCTGCCTATTGCCTGACACTCTGGACTTCTAATCTATCTCTCTTTCTGGTCTGGAACCAGTTTCCCATGAGCTGCCAAGCAACCTTTCTGGAGAACATTCCCCGACAAAGCTTATGTTCTCTTTCCTACAGACTGAACGTCTGTGTCCTCCCCAGTTCCGTAGGTTGAAGCCTACCCCGGACATGATGGTACTTGGAGGTAATTGGGTTTATATGACATCATGAGAGTGGAGCACCCACAGGGGGGCTGGTGCATTATACAGGGGTGGAGAGAACCCAGCGTTCTCCCTCCTCCATGGGAGGACACAGCGAGAAGGTAGCCATCTGCAAACCAGGGAGAGGACCCTCACCAAGAGCCCAGTGGTGTGGACACCCTGATCTTTGACTTCCAGCCTCCAGAACTGTGAGAAATAAGTGGCTATTGTTTAAGTCTGTGGTATTTCTTTATAGTAGCCTGAGCTATAAGGCATTCTCTGAAAAAGATACTTATACCATTGGGAGAAATCCCTGAACATAGGCAGGCCTTTAATGGTGTGTTTGGCCTTGGAAAAGATAGCAGAGGAGATGTTTTAACGTGGAGGACCACCACTCATGCCTCTCCTAGCTAAGGCCGCAGGCTGTACCGCTGCTCTTGTTGCCATCTGTGGATAGAATAACCTCATCCAGTGTAAGGAATAGAAAACTTTTCCTAGGTTCAAGTAATGGGTAGGTAGTAAAAAACTGTCTCTTTTTTTTTCCCCTCCCATCTCCTACAAGAACTTGCAGTCTTTCAAGGGTCTCTCTGGTCTTTGGCCAAAGTTGCTAGAGTTAGCGAAAAAAAGTACAAGGCACCCAGTGAAATCTGAATTTCAGATAAGTAATGACTGACCTAATATGTGTTTTTGTTGCTTATCTGAAATTAAAATTTAACTGGGGTCCTGTGTTTTATCTGGACACCCTACCTTTGATTTACCTCTGTTTCCACATTTTCTGCTTTTCAGGGCATTTCCACTTGAGTGACCACTGAGCCAGACCTGGAGGGGCCCACATGGAGCCGGGTCCTCCTACAGCCCGCCGCTGTCTCGGGCGCTCATCTCCCTCTAGCGGCCTCCAGGGACATCACACCCTCCGAGTGCGGAGCAGTCTGGGCCGCGGGGATAGAGCTGGCCTGAGTCTGGGGAGGGACACTCTGAGGCCACACCCGTAGGGGCCTTTTCTGCGCGCCGGAGAAAGGGCCTGCTGAGTTCAAAACTGGCTAAACCCAATTCTGTTTTCCCCAGGGCCCTTGCACAGGCAGGTGGTCCTGTTCCCAACAGCAGAAAGGGAGTTTCCCTTGTTTCAGTTAAAAGTACAGTGGAAGAGTGTCTCTCTAGAGCAGCCCAAGCTGACATTTGAGATCTAACCTCAGGCTGAATGACGTCCACTGCTAATGATGGACTGATAGACGTTGTCATCTCACGCTGAACAGAAATCTAAGCCCTTCTCCCACCAACCCCCAACGATTTGTCAAGGAGTATCCATTTACACAGCACGTTTGGGAAGGTGGCGAGGCTATCGGTCTTCTCTATTGTGTCTGGTACCCGATTAATATGTTTAAGTGAATTGACATTGGAATTCACGAGTTACTTTGAATTAAAGAAGAAGCCCATTCTTCCCTTCAGAGAGTGACTACTTCGTCAGGGTAGGAGACGGTGGCTGAAGTGCTAACTCTGAACAGTGACTGTAGAATTGGGTCTTAGAATTTCAATCCCACTCTTAATTGGTGGCTAAAATTGGGACCGGCACTAAAGGACTGATATGTATCAGACTGATTTACAGTTCATGGCTCATAGTGTTTCATGAAACAAGATGTCCAGGGCAGTGGAATGGAGCCAGAGCACAGGTTCTAGAAACCAGAGGTGACTCCAGATTACACCCTAAGTTCTTGAAGAACAGCTCCTTTAAGATAGGTGTTCCACAATCGCTTATAGAAAGAAAAAAAGACAGAGAGAAAGGAAAGGGAAGGAAGGAAGGAAGGAAGGAAGGAAGGAAGGAAGGAAGGAAGGAAGGAAGGAAGGAAGGAAGGAAGGAAAGAAAGAAAGAAAGAAAGAAAGAAAGAAAGAAAGAAAGAAAGAAAGAAAGAAAGAAAGAAAGAAAAGAAAGAAAAGAAAGAAAGAACTGTATCACACCCGTCTTCATACCAAAGATCACCTGTCATGGAGCACACTCACTGGCTTCAGTGGGCTCAAGGCAAGACAGGTAGAGAATTCACTGGCGGAACTCTGATGTTGGGGCCCCTTACCCTCAGTGGCAGTACCAAGGGAGGATTGGGGGCAAGGTGGCCTTTAGTCTCTATCAGTATCCTTCAAGCACCCCAAGCGCAGAGACCCTCAGCAAAAGCAAACATCTTGCTTTGCATTTTCAATGCAAATCCCCTAAAAATTGCCCCCTTTTAACCATATTGTCTGTGAAGCTCTGACACACACATGTGCCGGGCCTCCACCCCCTTGTACCCATGTGAATCCTGTTCTGTCATCCCACAGGGAAGGGCGGTAGGTATTTGCATAGGAAATTGAGACAGCAACCACTCACCTTTTTAAGAATAACTCACAAGGAAGAAAATAATTACTGAGGAATTAATATATGCTTAATATATCTTTAGGTATTGCCTCTTGTTACCTCATGTGCTGTTCACGGTAGATTCGTCAGCACAGGCTGCTACAATAAAAATACCACAGATTGGGTGGCCTAAAGAATGACATTTTATTTCTCGAGGTTCTGGAGGCTGGAAGTCAGAGATCAGGGTGCCGCATGGCTGGGTCCTTGGTGAGAGCCCTCTTCCTGGCCAGTAGATGAACGCCTTCTTGCTGTGTTCTCACGTGAAGGCAAGATAAGAGGTCCATGGTCTCCGTTTCCTTATAAGGGTGCTAATTCCGTCATGGGGGCTCCACTCTTATAAGCTCATGCAAACCTAATTACCTCCCAAAGGCCCTCTCTCTAAATACATCATATTGAAAGTCAGAGCTCCAACCTACGGTTCAGCACATAGTAACTCAGGGAAGTGGTCATCATTGCCCAGATTTTACAGATATGGGAAGGGCAGGTTAAGGAGGCCAAGTAACTTGGCCACGGTCATACGGCGAGTGCCGGGATGCAAACCCACAGCTGCTTGATTGATCTCTCCCAGGCACTTGAGTAGCTGAGGAAACCATTTATATGCCTAGAAGCAGAATCAAATAATTAGGGAATTTATGGCAGAAATCAAAAAGCAGGCATCAAGGGAAAATGCGGAAGGGTCAAAGGAGCAGTGGGCAGCAGGCGGATGTCTCTGTCCTTCTTCTGCTGGAGCTCAGACCCTGCGGCCTGGGTCTCACCCGCTCAGCCCTCTCCAGACCTAAGGTTCTGCACATAACAAAGGCTGGGGCTATGGTTTCCAAAATCTCTCTTGGTTTTTAAAACGCATACATTTCTTGGCCTCACCCCCTGCGTATTTAGATCCAGATCTGAAAGGGAGCCTGGAATCTGCATTTTTTTAGCAAGCATGGCAAGTGTGAAACTCAGGGAATCCGACTTTCTCGGATGTTCGTTACGCTTCCCAATTCTGAAAATCAACCACTTAGGCTACATTCTCGAGAGAGACAAATATTTTTACTAGTATTCGCATGTAATTATCTTAAGAAAGGAAAAGTTAAGGCACTTTATGATTGAACCGTTGTGCTTCTAGTTGGCGATATTGATATGTGGAGGTCCTGGCAGTGTTTTCTATGTTTCTATTCATTGGCATTTGGCAACTTGTGCTGCAGCCCCACTGGTCATGTAAACTCCACAGACCCAGTAATTTTCAAATCCTGTTAAGAGTCTGGGCAAAATAAAGTCAACAAGTAAAAATAAAAGATTTTGCAGATGCTCCCACTGTGAAAAGGATCACCATGCACACTGGCGTGTATATTAATGGGCACATGACTGGGCCTGGGGTCAGCAGCACACTCCTGGAGGAGTCCAAAATGCTTAGAAAGGAAGAAAAGAAGCTGTGCTACACCCTCAACTTCCCAGTCATCCCTGGGAACCCCATTTTGCTGAATCACATGATTATCTGGCTAGGTTTAATATTAATCCCAAAAAGACTATATCATCTTCTGCTTTTCCTAATTATTTAATTCTTGGGTCACTCGATTCTATCCCTCCTTGGCTGTTTGCACCATTCATACTCTTAGATAATGACTATTTCCTTCCTCAGTCATCAACCATTGTGTATATATTTCATTATCTTGATCTTATCTTGCTGTAAGTCACTCCTGTAAATACACCTATGCACTTCTCTTTGAAGATGGTATTACAGCCTTGGTAATTTGTCTCTCTTGTCATTGACTAAGTTACCTAGAAAAGCAATTTTTCCATCTTCTTTTTATAACTTTACTTATAAAACTTCTGTCTATGTTGCTGACGTGTCACCTGTTCAAATATCTGAGATAAAATCTAATAGCTGGGCAGGTGAGCAGTTGACATCTGACGAACAGGCAGCTCTCCTTCAGGACGCCCAAGGTTGCGTAAGGAGGCCTGATTCATGCCTGCTGCAACTGTGATGTGTAATAAGGGAGCAGTGACAGAGAGTTGAGATGATGACAGCCCAGCCATGGCCACTGGTTCTCTAACTCAACAGGGAAGTGACATGACCTGGTGGAACAAATAGCTCACGAAATCATTGCAGAAATTCCGTGAGTGATGTGGCTTTTCTTCACATGCTTTCAGTGAAGGTACTGTGTTAACTGATGCTTTTCCTCAAGTTAGCTCCATTGTGTTTATTCTTCCCTGATAAGGCTCTTCACTGCCATTCAGTTCAACGTCTGTTCAACAAGGATTGCTTAAGCCCTTTTTACCTGCTAGGTAGACCCTGTGCCTAGTAGCTGGGAAGGCAACCATAAATATTATTAAATGGACACAGACACTAGTGTTTTCTTGAATCTCGAGATTCAGGCTTGTCACTGCGGCCACTGTGTGCTCATGGATGTGCAGGTGCCTCTGAGTCTTTATTTTCACATTTATAAAGTAGAGGTGACGTTAGTACCTTCTCCTGGGGGTATCTGAGGATTGAGACAACACTTATAAAAATACCTGCCCCAAAGTCTTGAATTTAGCATGTGCTCACAAAGTGGAAGGTCTTATTAATTAATAATATGATTTTCCCAGGCACATATACACAGATTCAACTTATTACCTATCTGCCAGAAGGTGAGGACCTCCATGAGTCATCAGCTGGGCTGAGCTTAAGAAAAGGTTTCTACAAGGGTTGAAATGACAGAATTTTTAACAGCCTGTTGTTTAGTAGTCAACCAGGAGCATGTTACAATTAAGGTTTTTCTTAGCAAGTGAAATAAAGAAAATAAGAGCTAATGCTGCTGATTTGTTCTCCTTCTCTAGCACAACTTTTCCTCAGATTTATTCCAGAGAAAGTGAGTCCTAAGAGAGGCTGTGAAGAAATAGTACTCTGGTTAAATACCTTCTAAAAATGGTACATAAAATATATTGCACATTGTACATTCACAATGCACATTAGCATATTAGAGAGTCAGAGAATACTAGCAGGAAATAAACCATTTAAACTTCCTTTCATTTCTAAAATTCATGTTTATGGAATCCTTTATTAAAAATAGATTGAGTTGATTCAAGATGGTGGAGGAGTAAGTGGAAGCTACACTGATCTTCTCCCAGGACCAATCTGGAATTACAAGTAAGTTGTAGAGAAAGTGTCCACAATAACCAACTGAACACTAGCTAGAAAGAAGCCTTATGATGACAGACAGACAGAAGAAACCACTTCACCCCAACATGACTGGCAGGGAGTGTGGAGTAGGCACAAGAGGGCTGGCTGGTCTCTCATGGGTGGCAGCAGAAGTTCTGGAGGGATATTTCAGCAGCTGGGGGGGGGGTTCCTACCTGACAGGTGTGGGGTCTAAACCACAGGCTGACCTCCCTAACCTACAGCACCAGAGCCAGAAGGAAACCCAGATGACATCCAGCTGTGAAAAGCAGCAGGGTTCCTGTCTGCCAGGGAGAGATGGCTGGAGATGCAGAGAGCCTCTTAAAGGGCCAATGCACAAAATTTTGTTTATAGCCACTTACCCTGGGCTCTGGCAGAGGGAGGGCATAGTGGACTACAGGAGCTTGAGGAGTGTCTGAGGTTGGTGGCTCTGGGGAGAGAACTGAAGGAACAGTTACCAGGATCCCTATTTTGAGTCATTCCCCATATGGCAGGAGCCATCTTTTTCGGGCAGAACACTCCTTTCCAAGTGGCATCAGCCTGAGGGGAAGCAATAGCCTTGCCTGCAGGGATTACTCAGCCCTACCCTGTGGTGCTTAAACTGCACCACTGATCACAGCTTGATTAGATTAACAACCAATCAGTTTAACAGGTGATTAGTTTAATATCTAAGGTGGAAAATACAAAGTAGCAGCCAAAATAGGAAGACAAAGAAATAGACCCTAAATGAAAGACCTAAAGAATTCTCCAGAAGAACTAGATGAAATGGAGGCAAGCAATTTATCAGATAGAGAGTTTAGATTAATGATTATAAGGATACTCAACAGCATGAAAAAAGACATAGAAAAAAGGGCCAGTCAAAAATACAGAACCCAATATCTGAGATAAATAATACACTGGAAGGAATAAACAGCAGGTTAGATGAAACAGAGGATAGAAAAAGTGCTTCGGAAGACAAGGTAAAAGAAAACACCCAGGCAGAGCAGCAAAAAGAAAAAACAATTTTAAAAAAATGAGGAGAGTTTAGGAAACATTTTGGACAACATGAAGCTAACAATATCCACATCACGGGAATACCAGAAGGAAAAGAGAGTGAGCAAGGGATCAAGAACCTATTTCAAGAAATAATGACTGAAAATTTCTCTAATCTGGTGAAAGAAAAAATCACACAAGTCCAGGAAGCTCAGATAATCCCAAACAATTTGGACCCAAAGAGGCCTGCACTGAGACACATCATAACATGGCAAGGCTAAAAGACAAAGAGAGAATCCTAAAAGTCACAAGAGAAAAGCAGGGAGTTACCTATAAGGGAGCATCAATTAGACTGGCATCTCATTACTCAACAGAAACATTTCAGGCCAGAAGGGAGTGGCATGAAATATTCAAGGTGATGAAAAGCAAGGGCCTATAACCAAGGCTTACCCAGCGAGGTTATCTTTTAAAATCAAAGGAGAAATAAGGAGATTTCCAGACAAAAAAAAAATTAAAGGAGTTGGTTAACACCAAATCAGTACTGCAAAAAAAAAAAAAAAAAAAAGTTACAGGGCTTGCTTGAAGAAAAAGAGGAAGAAGAAGAAGAAAAAGAAAAAAATACAGTCTAACAATAAAATGGCACTACATATGTATCCATCAATACTCACCTTAAATGTAAAAGACTTACATGCTCCAACCAAAACACAGGGTAGCTGCATGAATAAGAAAATAAGACCCCTGTATATGCTGCCCCCAAGAGACCCATTTCAGATCAAAAGACACACATAAACTAAAAGTAAAAGGATGGAAAAAGATATTTCATGCAAATTGAATAGGAAAAAAAGCTGGGGTGATGGTACTTGTATCTGACAAAACAGACTTTAAAACCAAGGCTATAGTAAGAGACAAAGAAGGACACTACATAGTGATAAAAGGAACAATCAAACACGAGGATATAACCCTAGTAAACATTTACACACCCAACACAGGAACACCTAAATATATAAAGCAAATCTTGATGGACATAAAAGGAGAGATCAGCAGAAATACAGTCATATTTGGGGATTTTAACACTCCTTTGACTTCAATGGATAGATCTTCCAGGCATAAAATCAACAAGGAGACAGAGGCCTTAAATGACACACTAGATCAAATGGATTTAGTTGATATTTTCAGAATATTTTACCCCAAAGCAGCTGAATATACACACTTTTCAAGTGCACATGAAACATTTTCTAGGATATACCACAGAAAACAAGTATCAATAAAAATCATATCAATTATCTTCTCTGACCATAATGCTATGAAACTAGAAATCAATCACAAGAACACTGAAAAAAAACACTTGGAAGCTAAATAATGTGTTATTAAACAATGAATGGATCAACAACAATATCAAGGAAGAAATCAAAAGGTACCTTGAAACAAATGAAGATGAGGACACAACAATCCCAAATGTCTGGAACACTGGGAAAGCTTTCCTAAGAAGGAAATTCATAGCATTACATACAGGCCTATCTCAAAAAAATAAGAAAAAGCTCAAATAAACAATTTAACTTCACACTTAAAGGAACTTGTAAAAGAACAACAAAGGAAGCCCAAAGTGAGTAGAAGGTGGGAAATAAAGATCAGAGCAAAAATAAATGAAATAGAGTCTAAAAAATGATACAAAAGATCAATGAATCCAAGAGCTGGTTCCTTGAAAAGATAAACAAGGCTGACAAACCTTTAACCAGACTCTTCAGGAAAAAAAGAGAAAGGCCCAAATAAATAAAATCAGAAATGAAAGAGGAAAAATAATAACTGACGCCAAAGATATACCAAGGATTTTAAGAAAATATTATGAAAAACTATATGCCAACAAACTGAACAACCTGAATGAAATGCATAAATTCCTAGAAACATACAATCTTCCAAAAATAAATTGGGAAGAATCAGAGAATCTTAATAGATGGATTACACCTAGTGAAACTGAACCAGTACTCAAAAACTCCCAACAAACAAATGTCCTGGTCTAGATGGCTTCACAGGTGAACTTTACCAAACATTCTGAGAAGAACTAACACTTCTCCTTCTCAGATTATTTCATAAAATTCAAGAGGGGGGAGACTCCCAAACTCATTTTAGGAAGCCAGAATTATCCTAATTCCAAAACCAGATAAAGACAGTATAAAAAAAGAAAATTATTGGCCAATATCCCTGATGAACATAGATGCTAAAATCCACAATGAAAATTAGCAAACCAAATATAGCAATGGATCAAAAAGATCATACGGCATGACCAAGTGGGATTTATTCCAGGAATGCAGGGTGAGTACAATATTTGTAAATCAATAAATGTGATTTACCACATAAACAAAATGAAAGATAAAAACCACATGACCGTATCAATAGATGAAGAAAAAGCGTTTGATAAAATCCAGCACCCATTTATGATCAAAACTCTCAGCAAAGTGGGAATAGAAGGAACATACCTAAACATAATAAAGGCCACATGTGACAAACCCCCTGCTAGCATCATACTCAACAGAAAAAACACTACGAGTGTTCCCTTTAAGAACAAGACAGGGATGTCTGCTTTCACCTCTCTTACTTAACATAATAAGCCTAGCCATGGCAGTCAAACAAGAAGTAGAAATAAAAGGCATTCAAGTTGGAAAGGAAGAAGTAAAACTGTCTGTATTTGCAGATGACATGATACTGTACATAGAGGACCCCAAAGATTCCATCAAGAAACTACTAGAACTGATAGATGAATTCTGCAAAGTGGCAGGATACAAAATTAATATTCAGAAATCTGTTGCATTTTTATATGCCAGTAAAAAACTAACAGAAAGGGAAATTAAGAAAATAGCCCTATTCACAATTACTTCAAAAAGAATAAAATACCTAGGAATAAAGCTAACCAAAGATGTAAAAGACCTGAACTCAGAAAATTATAAGACACTGAAGAAAGAAATTGAAGAAGATACAAATAAATGGAAGCACATACCATGTTCATGGACTGGAAGAATTAATATCATTAAAATGTCCATACTACCCAAAGCAATCTATAGATTCAATGCAATTCCTATCAAGATTCCAATGATGTATTTCCCAGAACAATTTCAAAAATTTATATGGAACCACAAAAGGTCCCACATAGCAACAGCAATTTTGAGAAAGAAGAACAAAGTTGAAGGAATCCTGCTACCTAATATCAAACTATACTACAAGGCCATATTAATCAAAACAGCCTGGTACTGGTATAAAAATAGACACACAGATCAATGGAATAGACTAGAGAGTCCAGAAATAAACCCACACCTTCATAGTCAATTAATATTTGACTGAGGAAGCAACCACATACAATGAGCTAAAGAGAGTTTATTCAATAAATGGTGTTGGGAAAATTGGACAAGTACATGCAGAAAAATGAAACTAGACCACCAATTTACACCACACAGAAGAATAAAATCAAAATGGATCAAAGACTTAAATGTTAGACTGAAAACCATAAAAATTGTAGAAGAAAACATAGGCAGCAAAATCTTGGATATTGCTCATAGGAATTTTTTATTGGATGTTCTCCCCAGGCAAGGGAAACAAAAGAAAAAATAAACAAATGGGACTACATCAAACTAAAACGTTTTTGCACAGCAAAAGAAGATATTAATAAAATAAAAAGACAATCCAAGGAATGGGAGAACATATTCGCCAATACAACTGATGAGGGGTAGTATCCAAATTTATAAAGTACTTACAAAATTAACACCAAAAAAAACCAAACCCATTTAAAAAATGGGCAAAGGACCTGAACAGACTCTTCTCCAAGGAGAACATACAGAGGGCCCATAGGCATATGAAAGGATGTTCAACATCACTAATCATAAGAAAAATGCAAATTAAAACCACAATGAGATACCATCTCACACCTCTCAGAATGGCCATCATCAATAAATCAATAAACAACAAGTGCTGGTGAGGATGTGGAGAAAGGGGGACTCTGTTGCACTGTTGGTGGGAATGCAGACGGGTGCGGCCACTGTGGAAAGTAGTGTGGAGATAACCTCAGAAAATTAAAAATGGATCTGCCTTTCCCCCCAGCAATCCCACTTCTGGAAATATATCTGAAGGAACCCAAAACACAAATTAAAAGAGCAAGCCCCACTATGTTCATTCCAGTGTTATTTACAATCACCAAGATATGGAAGCAGCCCAAGTGTCCATCAGTGGATGAGTGGATAAAACAACTATGGTACATTTACACAATGGAATTCTACTCAGCTGTAAAAAGAAATAAAATTTTACCCTTTGCAGCACTAAGGAGAGGACCGGAGAGTGAAATAAGCGAGTTAGACTGATTTTTGATGTGCTAGCTTTGAAGAGTTTAACAAACTGCCCAGTTGGCAATTTTATCTATCTAAATTTTAGGAAAGAGATCAGACTTGAGAAACAAATTGAGGAACATTTAGCACATAATTGTGAAATGTCTAAGAAAAGGATTGTGACTCATTCAGTTCCTTTCCTTCCTATTCAACCTAGTATCTGGTGTACAGTGAAAGATTTATAAATATTTGGGAAATAAGTGAACAAATCAATAGGCTGCAAATTTAATAAATCAAAGTAGATTCCAAGTCAAATGTCCAAAACAGCGTAAAAACACCATGTGAATGAATGAAATGGTAGTTGGTTGAAACCACGGAACTGGGAAGATTAACAATTAAAGGTATGTAGAGAAAAAGTAGACCAAGAACTAAATCAAGCACTACAACTAGAGAGAGTCACGGGGGGAAGGCGAAACACGTGTATTCCAACATGACAGGAAAGAAAGAAGGAAGGGAGTGGGTGGTCAGTGATATCTGGCTGTCTGCTGGGTCAAGCAGGACGATCACTCACTTCTCTCAGCCGTGCTTTGGGACGAGCAGCAAGGCAGGAATCCAAAGTCCTGTGTGTGCAACGTGGGTGATGCCACCTGGGCAGAAAGAAAGTCACCCACGTACATGCATTTTTAGAATGTGAATGGAAAATAAGTTCCCTAATAGGAGGAAAACAGAAACCTGCCTTGGTTCTTGTGTTAACACAGGCGTATTAATAATAACTTTTATTTTTCCATAATTAAACGTATAATTAACATTTTTAAACGTTTAATTATGGAAATTTTAAACATTGCAAAAGTAACAAGAGAAGCATTATGAACGCCCCGGTACCCAGCCACCATCTCCAATAGCTATTGTCAATTTTGGTTTATCTCTGCCTCCACCCACTTTGCCACCCACACTCTGGGTCATTGCAAAGCAGGCTCTAGGTACCATGTTATTTCCTTCATAAATAGCCTTGTATGAGACTCAAGGGCATAAAGGCAGGCAGTGTAAAAAACAGAAATCTGCTGTGGTGGGCTTCCTCCTAGAGCAGAAGAATTACAATAAACAAAACTCCAACACCAGCGAACTCCCCCTTCCTCTCCCGGAGCGTGTTGCTATCACCAGAAGAAAGTCAGCACGGTGGGGCTTTGCTCCGAATGAGCACAGAAAAACTACCAGATTTGTTGAAGGAATGGCTCTGGGTAAAGCTAAAATGTCTTTCTTCTGAATATATTTGCTCAAAGAAAAATGAGGCAATTTTAGAAAATTTCTAATTTGAGACAAAATTGTATGTATGGAATTAAGTTGAACAGTCGTGAAGAAAAGAACAACTTAAAATCAGGGACTTTAGATTGGTACTTAAAGAATTAAAAGCCATTTAATGATTTGTGGGAAGAGATACAGAATGTTCGTGAATCAGATGATTCAATATTGTTAAAATGCCAGTTGACGTTCTCCTAAATTTGATCTACAGGTTCAACACAATCTCAATCAAAGCCATGCCAGAATTATTTGTAGTAACTGACAAAATGATTCTAAAATTCATATGGAAAATCAAAAGGACTAGAATAGCCAAAAGAATTTTGAAAAAGAACAAGTTTGGAGGTTTTTACCCTCTAATTTCAAGATGTATTACTGCATAAAAATACAATAATTGAGAGAGTGTGGTGTAGGTATAAAGATAAACATGTAGATCATTGGAATAATAAAGTACCCCTAAAGTACCCCTATGGGGGGGAGTACTCCCCCCTCCCCCTATAGCACCCTGAGCCTTTCCCCTGCCTCCCTCCCTCCCCTAAGGTGAGGTTCCTTTACCTCTCTCCTAAGCTCCAAGGGCCCTTGTTCTGCCATTGTAACTCATTCCCTGAGCCCATTTCTTCTGCAGCTCACTTCTACCTCTGTGGCTTTCTAAATAAACTTTCTGTTATAGTTTGAAAAAAAAACCAACCCATTAATCAATCCACATATACATGTTCAATTAATTTGTGTTGTAAGTGTCAAGGTAATTAAAGGAGAAGGGAGAGTCTTTTCCACAAATACTGCTGGAGCAATTAGATATTCATTTGGGGGAAACAAATGAGCTATCACACTTACCTCACATGATACACAACACTTACATGCAAATAAGTTATAAATCCAAACATAAAATCTAAAACTATAAAACTTTTAAAAGAAAATGAAGAAGAAAAATGTTTGTGACCTTTTGGTATGAAAAGATTTTCTATTCAGGAAACCAAAGCATTTAGCATAGTAGGAAAAAACCATTAAAATGAATTTCATCAAAATTAAAAATATTTGCTATTCAAAAGCCAGACTAAATGAAAAAATTTGCAAGACACATATCTGGCAAAATTTTGTATCCAGAATATAAAAAAAAGAACACTTACAACGCATCAATAAGAAGATAAAAAATCCAGTGTAAAAATAGGCAAAGATTTGCGCATCTTTGTAATGTAAAGACATTAAAGATGTGCAATGTCATTAGTATCAGGGAAAGGCAAATTACAACCAATGTGAGATACCACTAAATATCCCTTAAAATGGCTAAAATTAACAATAAAAGCTGATAAACACCAAACACTGACAAAACTATTTGTGAAGATATAGAATAACTGTAACTCTCATACTAAGCTGGTAGAATGTAAAATGGTATAACCATTCTGGAAAACAGTTTTGTAGTTTCCTAAAAAAATTAAACATGTAATTACCATGCAACCTAGAAAATATGCTCTCAGGTATTTCACTAAGAAAGATCAAAATATGTATCCACACAAAGACTTGTATGTGAACATTCATGACAGTTTTACTTTTAATAGTCAGAAGCTAGAAACAATGCTAATGGCCAACAACAGGTGAATAAATTGTGGTATATCCATTCAATGGAATGCTTCAGCAATAGAAAAAAATGATTGGTAGATAACAACAAGGATAACTCTGTAAAACATGCCATGCAAAAGAAGGTAGACACAAATGAGTACAAGATGCACTATTTTATTTATCTGAAACTCTAGGAAAAAACTAATCTCGTCTAGTGACAAAACACATCAGTGGCCATTTGTGGCCAAAAAGGCTCAAAGGAACTCTTTAGGGTCATGAAAGTGTTTTATATCTTGGTTGTGATATAGGTACATGAGTGAATACTGTGTCAAAATTTATCAAACTGTACACTTAAAATGGTTGCATTTATTTATGACTCAGTAAAGTTAAGACAAAAATTAAACCATGGTGGAGATAGTCAAAATGAGATTTTATCCTATATTTAACTATAACTCAATAAAGAAAAAAAGATTTTAAATTATGGGAAAAGAGACAAAAGATTTAGAGAACAGATCCTAGAAATCTAACCTTTTTATTTGAAATGTCAGAAAAAGAAAAGAAGAGATGAAGCCAAAGACGTAATTAAAGGAAACTATTCTGAATTAAACCTCAACTCAGCACATTTAAAAAGCTCATCAAATAAAATAAATATTAATTAAGTAATAAACTCCTTGCTTAATCTGTTGGAATTTCTAAACCTCAGAGACAATAATGTAAGTATTCATTTACTCTGAGTTTTCTCTTATGTAACAATGAGATACAAGAGACAAAGGGAAAAGTTGTGACCTCGAAATTTTATACTTATCAACTTGTTAACTCAATATAGTGAGGGTAACAGGAAGATAATTTAAGATAGAAGTATGCAGGAGCTTTAAAAACAACTATCAACATCTATAGCCTTATTGAAAAATAATACTTGGGTATTTTTCAGTCTACTGTGATAGGAATTAAAATAAGAAACTAAAGAATGTGGTACTCATTGTACACAAGAACCAAGGTCATCAATAAACCCTGTTAAATACAATGCGAAGGGTAAAATATGGTTGTAATATGTCAAAAAGACCTAATTAATAATGGGAAAGATAATCCACAGGAGAGGGCCTTAATAAAAACCAGGGTCTAAAATCCAAGGTTGTAGTAACAAATACTGAAAAGCAATTAAGTGATAGTAAGAGTATTTTAAACAAATTGAAAGTATGCTAAACCTAAATTTTTAAAAAATGAAAGACAAATTAACTGTCTTATAGTTGATGTTAAAAACTTGAGTAAAATAAGGGCAAGTAGGTTTTAGGTTTGTAAAAATTGGAAGTGAATCACTAATAACTTAAAATTTGCAGCACACTTTTCAGGATATAGGGGTAGGGAAAAGTAGGCTTACAGTTGTTCGTATGGAAAAGGACATTCAGGTTATGGTAATTATAATAGCTTTATTAACACTGTGTTTTACACACTCAAAACTGTAAACCTATTTTTGCCCACCTTGTATTAGAATTTTAATATAAATAAAATAGTATTTAAAAGAGCAGGGAAAATAGATTAGAAAGAAAGTATAAAACACAGAAATTATAAAAATGAACAACATCCCTGGCTGGTGTGGCTCAGTGGACTGAGTGCTGGCCTGTGAACGGCTAAAGGTCACCGGTTCAATCCCAGTCAGGGCACAGGCCTGGGTTGTGGGCCAGGTCCCCAGTTGGGGGTGTGTGAGAGGCAACACATTGATGTTTCTCTCCCTCCCTTTCTCTCTCTCTAAAAAAGTAAATAAATTAAATCTTTGAAAAATTGAACAATATCAATTTTGATATTTTTGATAATTGATAACAAATGTGAATGGATTAATATCATTTATAAAAAATGAAAGACTTTCAGATTAAGTCAGAATACCAATCTAAGTAAGTGCCATTTCCATAATACACACTAAAAATAAATATAATGTTTAAGTATCATAGGATGCATGAAGAAAAGTAAAAAAAAGGAAGAGGTAGCAAAACCAGAGGAGATAAAACAGAATTCAACAACTACAAACACTAAACAGAATCAGGAGGTAATAAATAAGTGATAATAGTGATAATTAAGGATTTTAAAAATTTGAATAATATCATTAAAATCTGATTGAAGCCTCTTCAACAAATGGTGTTGGGAGAGCTGGACAGCTACATGCAAAAAAATGAAACCCAATCACCAACTTACACCATACACAAAAATAAATTCAAGGTGGGTAAAAGACTCAAATATAAGTCATGACACCATAAAAGTCCTAGAGGAGAACATAGGCAGGAAAATCTCAGATATTCCATGCAGCAATATTTTTACTGATATGTCCCCCTAGAGCGAGGGGCATAAAGGAAAGAATAAACAAATGGGACTTCATCAAAATAAAAACCTTCTGCATGGCTAAAGAAAACAGCATTAAAATGAAAAGAGAACCAGCTGTGTGGGAAAACATATTTGCTAATGATACCTCAGACAAGGGTTTGATCTTGAAAATATATATAAAACTCACACAACTCCACTACAGGAAGACAACCCAATTTTAAAAAATGGGCTAAGACCTGAACAGACACTTCTCCAAGGAGGACATACAGAGGGCCCAGAGACATACGAAAAGATGCTTAGCATCACTAGCCATCAGAGAGATGCAAATTAAAACCACAGTGAGATACCACTTCACACCAGTGAGAATGGACATCATAAACAAATCAACAAACAAGTGCTGGCAAGGTTGTGGAGAAAAGGGGACCCTAGTGCATCGTTGGTGGGAATGTAGACTGGTGCAGCCACTGTGGAAAATGGTATGGAATTTCCTCAGAAAACTAAAAATGGAACTGCTTTTTGACCTGGCAATTTCACTGCTGGGATAATATCCTAAGAACCCTGAAACACCAATCCAAAAGAACCTGTGCACCCCAATGTTCATAGCAGCATAATTTACAATAGCCAAGTATTGGAAGCAACCTAAGTGCCCATCAGTAAATGAATGGATCAATTTACATTTACACAATGGAATTCTATGCAGCAGAGAGAAAGAAGGAACTTATACCCTTTGTGACAGCATGGATGGAACTGGAGAGCATTATGCTGAGTGAAATAAGTCAGGCAGTGAAAGACAAATACCATATGATCTCACCTTTAAGTGGAACCTAATCAACAAAACAAACAAGCAAAATATAACCAGAGACATTGGAATAAAGAACAAACTGACAGTAACCAGAGGGAGGTGGGAGGGAATAATGGGGGGAAAAGGAGGAAGGGTTTTCTGGAATAACTATAAAGGACAAATGGACAAAAGCAAGGAAGGGAAGGATCAGGGGAGGGAGGTGGGAGGGGATGGGGTGGGGGCAAATGGTGGGGGGGGGGAAATGCAGACAACTGTACTTGAACAACAATTTTTTAAAAATCTGATTGAATATTTAATTTTAAACACCAGAGAAGATACCCCAATTTGAAACATCATAGCAATTTTACAATGCATGCAAGTTGCTCAGACCACATTTTCTGATTAGAATTTAAAAAATTTGAAATTAATAACAAAATATTTAACAATAGTAGAAAACAGCTATTTGCAGAGATCTAACATGACTCAAATAAATTTGAGGCAACATAGAAATGGCTAATAATAATTCCATTTTGTTTAAAAAATAGATATAATGAAAAACTGTGCATACTGCAATTTACAAGATAATATGATAAGTAAGCAAAGAGGAACACATGTGTGTACATATATATGCCTTAAAATAAAATTTTAATAGTTCATTTTTTATGGTATCTTTTCCATTGCTATTTATACCCCCATCTCCTCTTCCACCTCCACTTATTCAACTCCCCAATATAGATATCTTTTTTAAAGAGTTAGTAAGAGGGACTTGTGCTATATGACATTAAACATCATAAAGCCAAAATAATTAAATCAGCTTTTCTCTGTCTTATACCAGATACCTGACCAGACTTGACCTGGTCTAGTGACCTTTTTCCTCCTTTTGATTTATATTCTCAGTAGCAACGCTGCACTCTCTAATGGAGACCTGATCCTCTACATCAGAACAGGTTTCCCCTAAAAGATTTGAAATGTAATCATGAAATGATGGGAAGGGAAAATGATAAAGAGGAATTGACCAAATATGTGTAAATTTCAGCAAAGTCCCCTGGTCTTGGGGTCACTCTCTAACCGCCTCCTATTTAAAGCACAGGTAGCAAACACAAGGGCCGAACCCAGCCCTCCACCTTGCTTTATCCCGCCTGGCACCTTGTTTCTACCCGGCGGCAGCGCCGAGCTCTCGCTTAAAACTGTTAAGGAGTAGTTACATTTACACAGTCCTAAAATTGCATCCAGCCCTTTGAAGGCAACCTCGAGGCTGATGTGGCCCCCAGTGAAAATGAATTTGACACTCCTGATTTAAAGTGCAATTTGCTCACTGAAAGCATCGGCATCACCTGGGAACTTGTCACAAGTGCAAATTCATGAGCTGCATCCAGACCTACACTGAATCACTCTTGGGGGCTACAGCCCAACATCTGTGTTCAACAATCTCTCCAGGTCATTCTTACACATGCTAAAGTCTGACCGCCCCCACTCACACCTATTCCTTCCTTTGTAACTCAGCTTGGGTTTCTGTTAACTGGGCCGATATTCGCTCTAGATAAACAACAGGTGCGTGGGGTATGAGTGTTAGGCTCAAGAAATGGAAAATGTAAAGGTGGCAAGGACAGCATGGAGGTCATAGAAGGTTTAATTCCATATCCTTCTAAGGGATACTATTTTATACTTCCTGTCTTATATGAATGGAGAAGCTAAAAATTCTTTTAAACAAAATTTAAACACAACATTGGGTTGGGCAACCAGGATTATCTTTAAATTTCACCTAGTTTGTTTGATGTTCTCCTACTCCTTTCTTCCTCATTCAGGCATGTAAAGATAACTAAGGTCAACAACAATGTATTGTGTCTTTATTTCTTCACAGAATAACAATTTTCTTGTAGTAGGTGCCCAGGCTCCGAGGAAGTAAAGCAGGTTGTCTACTTCACGGGGAAATCCTCTATCCATGGTTTATATGGGCCCGGAGCAGCCAAGTGAACCCACCTCTTCAGAAAACGTTACTGTTAAAGAAGACTTGTGTGTTTCCTGCAATATTATCACCTTTAAAAATTCTCACCGTATGACTGCAAAAGCTGCACACACCTCTTTGAAATTTCGAAGAGAAAATGAGCCATTCTTTGCAGAAGATCCTAACACTTCAAATGGGGTGCACCCACCCTTTCTGAGAATGAAGAGCAGAGGCTATTAATCTGTGACAAAAACAATTCATGGAGGAGTCCTAACATTTTCATGATGAATAGCCAGGCTTTAGGAAATTTGACATTGCTAACATGATGTAGTAATTTTGTTGGTGGTTTAGCATAATTACTTCAAATACGCCGCTAGAACTGAATTTGTCTTTTGGGTAGAGTCCAGCCCGAACAAGCTAAATGTTTACGCTAACCAGAAAGCAGTTTGAGTGCTTTGGGGCATGTTATACTTTCAAGGAACAAGGACATTTTAGAAATGGTTTAGAGAAGATACAGATAATATTGTTCCCTTGGAAATCACTGCTCACAATAGTGATGCGATGTCATTTATCTTTGATTTTTAAACCATTTATTTGTGTGATGTGAGACAAAATTATTAAACCAAATTTTGGTTCTCATACTTGTACCTTTCCTAATTTTTTCCACTTAAGATCAATATCAATAAAAACTCTCTCCCTTGCTATATCATAAGGGTGCGTGTGGTTCTCACAATACAAAAGTTAATAATTAGGTTGATGAGTCAGGCAGAGCAATGAGGAATTAGGTGGAGCTTGGCAAAATTTTTAATTTCATGAGAATGAAGACATTTAGAGAAGGAATTTTGTTTATGACCCTGCCCCCACCTCAGATGGATCCTTTCCATGTGATTTTCTTTAGTTTCTAAAGTAAAATATTTTTACAATAAGAGCCAAATGATTTTAATATAATTTTCAGAGATAGTTTGTCAACATAAATGACTAACTATTACCTCATGGTTTTCCTGTTTTCGTCGTTGCCTCCTTGTTAAGCTGCTGTCTATGTACCACAGGCAAAACCAACCAGAGTGAGAAAACCTGGCCAGTCTAACTCATTGAGGTCTGTCTGCGTGGCCACACCTCATGACAGGAGCCAGTTTTGCCAGTCCCCGTCAAAATTATCCACAGCTCAGAAACAGATCTTCTCGATCTCCCATCTCTTTCCTCTCGCCCCAGTGCACCTTGTGTTTTCTCTCTCACCAAGGGCAGGAATCTTTTCTAGAAGAAACTGTCCTGATTCTACTTTGAATCTGATGTCTCTGAGATCATCATCAGAGTAAGAGAAAGAGCCCAGGACCTGGAGCAGGTGCAGAAAGCCCGTGCCCTGCCCCATCTTGTCACCGTGTACCTGTCTGTCTGCGGTCCTCCCTTTCCCCATGGTCCACGTAAGAGGCCTGACCTGGATTACGGCCCTCATTCTAGGACTCTGATTCTTTAGTTGTTCACTCTTATGAGGGGGAACCCCCCCAAATAGAATTTATTTATAAAAATTGGGTATTTATTCTTACATGTTTAAACTTCAGTCACCTTCAGAGAACTGTCCGTTTGATGCAGTACACCTGTGGAGATGTTTTCCCACCGCTCAAAACAGTTTTTTAACTCATCAATTTTGATGCCTTTTCCGCCATTTTTTTGTTTCCGCTCTTTCACATTGGCAAAATGTTCCCCTTTGAGGATTTTTTTCGTCGGGGGAAACAAAAAAAGGGGCACTCAGAGCGAGATGGGGTGAATAGGGAGGATGGGGCACGAGGGCCATGCTGGTTTGGTCAAAAACTGCTGAACACAGTGTGGTGTGGGCAGGTGCACTTGTAAGTCTCCCATAATGAAATGGGCAAATGTTTTGAAAGAGTCTTTGAAAAAAATTCACTGAAGCCAAATGCAGCCTCTCACAACAATGCCAGCTGGTACACTGGTACCGATGGGTTTCTAGAACACTCAACCAGTGAGGGAAGCCTGTGCTACAAGGGGCCCACCCTCCAGAAGATAATTCTGGGTTGTTTTGGGGTCCCCCCCCTGTCTACTGTCCCCAGCTCTTTCACAGCTTTATGGTTTAAAAAGTCTTTTCACACCCTTGATCTCATTAGATACTCAAGAATGAACAAGGCAGATTTTACTACCTTCATTTTAGGGATGAAGAAACTGAGATCAAGAGATGATTTGTGACTTACTCACTGGCTCAGGAAGAGCGAAGGCAGGGCCTAGAACCAGGCTCTTGGCGAGCGGCTGCCCCAGCTCCGTGCAGCTGCATTTCACGACACACAAGTTCCAAACAACTCAAAGAAGGTTGAGCCTTTCTACTTTCCCTTCCAATAGTTGAAAACACAAATGCCAATTTGTTGGTCTTTGTTCCTAAAATATCTTCCCTTGTTCTGAAGCTTCAGGACATCCAAAAGTAGTTCA
Source organism: Anoura caudifer (assembly GCA_004027475.1). NCBI lineage: Eukaryota > Metazoa > Chordata > Mammalia > Chiroptera > Phyllostomidae > Anoura > Anoura caudifer. The sequence goes on along the minus strand of PVKU01003522.1, from coordinate 134,772 downwards.
AGAGATAGATTTAAAAAATAATGAATGTATCTGTTTTACAAAGATTATGACAGCGATTGAAATAGGCAGGGTCAGGACTAGGGTAAGGCAGGTGAGGTCTTTGCTTCAGGGACACAATTTAAGAGGATACAAAAAAAATCAGTAATTGAGACTGCTATTTTAAGGCAATATATTTTTTAAAATCATAATAATTCAAAAAATACATGAGCAACAGGTCAAAACTTTATATAACAATGGGATCGGCAGAGAAAAAAGGATAACAAAGATGTACAATAAATATTTCATCTAAAAGGAAGTTTTATTTAACTGAGGGTATTTGGAAAATAAGATGCTGATAAAATAAGGGAGGTAACTTGAAATTGCTGGGATAGGCTGAGTAGAGAGGTGAGGTCCAATGGACCCTGGCAGGTATTCAGTCAATAGAGGCAGTAACAGTCAGTTAGTGTTTACCAACTCTTCATGACGCTTCAGGAATTGCTGATCTCGTGCCCAAGATCTGAAGCTTTCTGAAATGGAACATTTGCTTTTCTTCTAGTCTATGAATCCAATCCAAGCTATCAATGTATTCCTGGGATGAAGTGCATTTAATGATTTTAACCACTACTAGACAAGTCACAGCAGGCGTTCTTAAATACCTACTTTTGCCAAACCCTAAGTCTTGAAACACCTATTCCAAGTCAATTAAGATAATGTTTCAGCCCTTAAAAAACTTTCCACCAATAGAAGGCTTGGAGGCTTATGAGCCAGGGAGTACTTATCTCCCATTGGCCTGTTTCCCCTGGGCCTCTCTGTCCCCAGTACCCAGCCCTTGACCCTCGGTGGCCCCGCTCAAAACTGTTGGAGCTGGAGCGTGGAGCTCCGTGGGGCTTGCTTCCATTGTATGGGGGATGTCAGCCATGAAACTGGCACCTCCAGTTAGAACTCTGAAAGCCCTCTCCAAGATAAGTACTGATTGACTCGTAATTAAGTTTCAAGTGCAACTTTTTATTCCAGGTGAACTATAAATTCAGTCCACCCTGCGGGTGTGCCTGAGGATTAGTACCCGTGGATGGCATCTTCTTAGCTAAAGGGCCGAAGGAGTGATCCACGCAGTTTTGAGACACAGCCCGACGATAACCAGAGACTGTGGGTATGGATGTTCCGTGTGTTGTGGGATATCACTACGCCCACGGAGCACTCACAGAGGATCAACTTACACTAGCAGCAATGAACTCAAACTTGCACAGCAAGGCAAATTGTCATCATTTTTCATAATAGTAAACACCTAATTAGTTGCTATTGCATAAATCAATAATTACAACATGACCTGGCTCAACTGGGTCTCAGCTAGCTCTTATTTTTAACTTGTGTTGAAAGTCCTTCATATTCGTGACCATTCATTATGAATTTTCTTCTAGTGTAGCGATTTTCAACCCTTTTCATCTCATGACACACATAAATTACTAAAAATCCGCGGCATGTGAAAAATGTATTTTTTGCCAATCTGACTAAAGGAAATGTGTAATTTTGATTCATTCACACAGGACAGCTATTGTTGTGTTGGCTGTTGTCATTTTTGAAAATCTGACAACCTAAGGGAAAAGAGATCAGTGCCCCTGACTAGTCAGATATCACAGACCTGGCTGGTGTGGCTCAGTGGATTGAGCACTGGCCTATGATCCAAAGGGTTGCCAGTTCAATTCCCAGTCAGGGCACATGTCTGGGTTTTGGACCAGGTCCCCAGTGTGGGGCGTGGCACATAAGAGGCAACCACACATTGATGTTTCTCTCCCTCTCTTTCTCCCTCCCTTCCTCTCTCTCTAAAAGTAAATAAATAAAATATTTTAAAAATAAAAAAATAAATAGGTATTGCATGTTTTAAAAATTCTTGTGACACACCAATTGAAAATCACTGCTTGGGTGATATGTTGGTGTTTGACCATGTTACCACAACTACATATTAAAAGGATGGATTAAAATTCAGTGCATGCCCCAGCACCTTATTGGCAATCTTATTTCTGCAACATTAACTCTAGAAATTCGTAACTAGTAGTAAAAATCCACTGTATGTATTTATAAATGTTCTCTTAAGTTGTATCATGTTCTTTTTTAAATATATTTTATTGATTATGCTATTACACTTGTCCCATTTCTCCCCCATCATTCCCCTCCACCCTGCACACCCCCTCCCACCCACATTCCCCCCTTTAGTTCATGCCCATGTGTCATAAGTTCTTTAGCTTCTCCATTTCCCACACTATTCTTGCCCTCCCCTGTCTATTTTCTACCCACCATCTATGCTACATATTCTCTGTACCTTGTCCCGCTCTCTCCTCCTCCCACTCCCCTGTTGCTTACCCTCCATGTGATCTCCATTTCTGTGGTTCTGTTCCTGTTCTATTTGTTTGCTTAGTTTGCTTTTGTTTTAGATATGGTTGTTAATATCTGTGAATTTGCTATCTTTTTACTGTCCTATTTTTTATCTTCTTTTTCTTAGGTAAGTTCCTTTAACATTTCATAATAAGGGCTTGGTGATGATGAACTCACCAAGTTTAACTCATCATCTTTAACTTGACCTTATCTGAGAAGTACTTTATCTTCCCTTCCACTCTAAATGAAAGCTTTGCTGGAGAGAGCAATCTTGGATGTAGGTCCTTGCCTTTCATGACTTGGAAACCTTCTTTCCAGCCCCTTCTTGCCTGTAAGGTCTCGTTTGAGAAATCAGCTGACAGTCTGATGGGAACTCCTTTGTAGGTGACTATTCCCTTATCCCTTGCTGCTTCTAGAATTCTCTCCTTCATTTTAATCTTGGGTAATGTAATTATGATGTGCCTTGGTGTGTTCCTCCTCGGGTCCAACTTCTTTGGGACTCTCTGAGCTTCCTGGACTTCCTGGAAGTCTATTTCCTTTGCCAGATTGGGGAAGTTCTTTTATTTGTTCAAAATAACTTTTCCACTTGTTGCTCTTCCTCTTCCCCTTCTGGTACCCCTATAATTCTGATGTTGGGATGTTTAAAGATGTCCTGGAGGTTCCTAAGCCTCTCCTCATTTTTTTGAATTCTTGTTTCTTCCTTCTTTTC
>PVKU01003522.1:0-131614 GCA_004027475.1 Anoura caudifer | reverse complement strand
GTTCAGACTCTAGCTGGCTATAAGAATTTGGTCAAATTTTTCTAGTTTGCATCCTGGTTATTTGTATATAGATAGCCAAAATATAGTGACTGTTAAATTATATATCTTCTCAGATTTATGTTTCCATAGCACATTTCAGTCAATGAATTCTTCAGTCAGTGCATTACAATAGTAGTATGCTCTGTTTACATTGTATTAAGAGTTTCTAATTAGTGTCACATCTAAAATGGAAGTAGCTACTATAGATGTTAAATGCAAATCTAGGTACAAAATTATTATTCCCCCAAATGCTACTTACAAATTAGAGACAAACTTTTATGAAGTGGTCCTAACTCTCTCTCTCATCTTTGTCTAGACCCCAGTTTGTCTCAACTTTTATAATATAATTATTTGCTTCTTTGCCCATCTTTACAAGTCATCTGCATGCCAGCCTGGAATGTATATTATTATCTTCCTGAGGATAGCACAATAATTGGTACATAGAAAGAATTCATTAAGTATTTGTCAAATGAATATATTCAATAGTAATCTGAGAGTATAAAAGTATAATTACCATAAAAATGACAGGCAAAGCTCTCTTTATATTACCTAGGTTCTGACATAAGCACACTACTTCTTGACAAGAAAACATCTTGCTTCCAGAGCTACACCACTGTCTTCCAAACGTTTATGTAAGTTATGCTTACAATTGGGAAAGCTCTGACTGAAAGTTCAGAAGTTTGCATAAATTGTTAAAATTTTAACCTTTATGTTATTTCTTTATTAAATTTATCAGAGTGACATTGGTTAATAAGATTATATAGGTTTCAAATGTAGATTTCTATGGTACTCGATCTATGCATTGCATTGTGTGCCCACCACCCAAAGTCAAACCATCTTCTGTCACTATATATCTGGTTACTATCCCCCACCCCCTTCCCTTTGGTACTCACCATACTGCTGTCTTTGTCTACGAGTTTCAGTTTTATAGTCCACATATGAGTGAAATCATATGGTTCTTAGCTTTCTCTGACTGACTTATAGCATAATATTCTCAAGCCTCTCTCCTCGTTGCTCATGTTGTCACAAATGGCAGTATTTCATCTTCCCTTATGGCTGCATAGTGTTCCATTGTATATTTGTACCACGTCTCCGTTATCCAGTCATCTACTGAAGGGCACTGTGGTTGTTTCCGGGTCTTGGCCACACTGAATAGTGCTGTAATGAACACAGGGGTACATATATCTTTGCAAGTAAATGTTTCCAAGTTTATCAGGGAGACACCCAGAAGAGTGATTGCTGGGTCATACAGTAACTTTACTTTTAATTTTTTAAGGAAACTCTACACTATTTTCCGTAGTGGCTGTGCCAGCTCACATTCCCACTAGCACTGAACGAGGGTTCCTTTTCTTCACAACCTGTCCAACACTTGTTATTACTTGTCTTGTTGATATTAGCCATTCTAACAGGTATCTCATTGTAGTTTTGATTTGCATTTCTCTAATAGCTAGTGAAGTTTTGAATCTTTTCATATATCAGTTGGCCATTGTGTGTCTTTTTGGGAGAGGTGTCTGTTCCGGTCCTCGGCCTATTTTTTAATTGGATAGTTTGTTTGGTGTTCAATTGTATGACTTCTTTATGTATTTTGGATATTAACCCCTTGTCAGAGCTATTGTATGCAAATACCTCTCATTCAGTTGGTTGCTTTTTTGTTTTGTTGGTGGTTTCTTTTGCTGTGCAGAGCTTTTTAATTTGATGTAGTCCCATTCATTTATTTTTGCCTTTACTTCCCTTGCATTTGGGGTCATATTCAGAAATCTTCTCTAAGACCAAGGTCCATGAGTTCAGTACCTATGTTTTCTTCTATGAGATTTATTGTTTTGACAATTTTAGCCTTTATAACAACCTTTACAACCTTTATAAGTTGTTATAAGTTTAATCATCACTGAAGATGTTTGAAATTAAGTCTTTGAAAGATGATTTCAGGTGGTAGTACAATTCCATTGCCATGTCTAGATATTTTAAGAAGCACATACACCATTACTGTGTATGCAGTTGCCCCTTGAATAAAGTTGGGGATAGGGGCACTGAGTCCCTGCCCAGGCAAAAATCTGTACATAACTTTTGACTCCCCCCAAACTTAACTACTAAGAGCCTATACTGTTGATGAGAAGACCTACCGATAACATAAACAGCTGATTAGCACATATTTTTATATGTATTATATACTGTATTCTAACAATAAAGTAAGCTAGAGAAATTAAGATGTTAAGGTAATCATAAGAAAAATACATTCATAGTATTTATAGAAAAAAAAATCATCTTTTAAGTGGACCCATGCTGTTCAAACCTATGTTGCTCAAAGGTCAACTGTATGTAAATAAATGAAACATTCAAGTCAAGATTTAGTTTACATGTAAATAAGCCTTTCAGAACAAAATCAAAGTGATATATTGCAATACTAAATACTTACTGAGTCCATGAGAAAAATCTCACACGACCTGCACCCCTGCCTTAGGGTTTTACTCTTGTCCACGTCACTCTTACCCCTTTCCCCTTATGAGAAAATAGTTAAGAGTGCACCCCGTAGTTGTAAGAAGTCCTATTAGGTCCTGTTAATTCCATGAGTAGGAGAAACAGACCTCTCTCCTCGTTGCACATGATGTGGTTATTGATTGTCCCTGAGGCTACTCCCTAAAACAGGCTCCCAGTCCAGTGTGCGATGAGGCAGTTCTCTGTCCCGAACTGAGGCAGCCGTGACACTGAACTCCATAGCAAGTGAGCATTGCTCCCAAGATTGCTGACCACTCGATTATGATAGAGAAGTGGGGGAACTGATGTGAATTTTAAATGTAGAAATAAAATGCGGATGAACTAAGCTACCTCAGTTTCTCATTGAAAAAAAAATTCCTCCTTTTCCTGTAAAGTTTATAGCACACTAATGACATGAAGCAGTGGTGATTCATTCAACAGTATGTAAATGAAGCTAACTGTATATGTGAGAAATGGAAGCAATTAACTTTAAATGCCTGTGACCGATTGTTCTGAGAAGCAAGTGGTATTGCCTTAATAATAGTCTATGACTATTTATTTATTTATTTTTTATTATTTTTTTAATCCTCACCCAAGGGCATGCTTATTGATTTTAGAGAGAGGGAAAGGGAGGGAGAAAGTGAAGGAGATAAACATGAATGTGAGAGAGAAACATTGATTGGCTGTCCTTTGTACATACCCTGATCAGGGGTGAACTACAACCCAGGCATGTGCCCTGACCTGGAATCGAACCTGAGAACTTTCTCTTTTGGGGACTACGTCCAACCAACTGAGTCACACTGGCCAGGGCTATAACAATGTATTTATAAAACCAGTTTATCTCTATCCAGATTGTGTGCCCTAAAGTATAATATACTACTTAATCCAAAAATATGATTTATCAAGACAGAAAAAAAAAGACCCTCTCAAGACTGAGAGAAAATATTAGCAAAAGACATATCTGCTATGCAAAATACACAAAATACTTACAACTCAACACTAAGGAAATAAACACCTGATTGTAAAAAGGACCTAAACAGATACCTCACCAAAGAAGACATACAGATGGCAAGTAAGGACATGAAAAGATATTTCACATTATATGTCATTAGGGAACTGCAAATTAAAACAACAGAGAAGTAGCACTACACCTGTTAGAATGGCCCAAATCCCAGACCAACACCAAATGCTGGCAAGGACATGGAGCGAGAGGAACACTCAGTCATGGCTCACAGGAACACAACGTGGTGCAGCCACTTTGCAGAAGAGTTTGGTGGATTCTCACAAAGGCAAATGTACTCCTAACTCACAATCCAGCAATTTGCTCACAGGTAATTAATTCCCCAAAGGGGCTGGGAACTGATGTCCACACAACAGTCTGCACGTGGATGCTTTCAGCAGCTTGACTTGTAATTACACACATTCAAACTGTAGGATATTTACAGATGTATACAGAATTGTCATGGTATTAATAATGTTCTTTAATCCAGGGACCCATGGCAGGCCCCTCCGGATTTAAGGTCATTAATTTCTATTATTGTCGCAGTGCCTGATCGTAAGTCCTTAATCTGATTATCTCTCCTGATAGTCTAACCAGAGAGTGCTAACCCTGTCTTATAACAAGTACAAATTATTCCTAATATAAAAAAAGAAGAGCTAATAGAGAAAGTTTTTAAAGTTTATTGTGCTACTACATAAACTTTTAAGTCCTTCAGTACCTGATTAAAAACCATGCTATTTTCTTTGCCTGAATTCAAATTGTAGTATGTCAGGATGGCATAGGTACATTTGCTACGCCAATAATGATTCGATTGGAAAGTTTCCCTCCGCACTGGAGATATTTTTATTTGTATCTCATTAGAAGTCTTTTCCAAGGGGCCCCCAAATTCAGAGCATCACTGCAACTGATCTGTGGTAAATCATAGCATGCTAGCTATGTGATAATGGTTACAATACACTAGATCCTTTACCGAGTAATTAATATACACAGTGCATTATGGTATTTTAATAACATAGAATGCAATCAATTCACAAGAAAGGCCCTGCAATTTTCTAAATATATTGAATAGCAAAACCATTTTAGAAATAGACTTTAACCTATGACTAGAAAACATGAAGAAAACTGTGGATTGTCTTAAATAAGTAATGAATAGTTTGTTTCTTAGGTGAGAAGATAAGTTTTTTTGAAGATGAACGTAAAAACATCGTTGATCACTTGCAATTAGAAAAACATCTGGGCCATTAACTCTGTTTTTATGACTGTAGAAAGAATAACAACCCTGCCAACTACCTAACCCTCCCTGTTACTACCACAAAATAAGAATAAAAATAAAACCATTTTACCAGATCTTAAAAATAGTGAATTTTTAAGGAAATACTAAGAAAAAATGCAAAGAATTCACATTAAGCCACATCCAGGAGCTAGACTCTGTAACAGATACTGTGTACAGGCATAAGCCAGAAATACTGTGGTTCCGTTCCAGACCACCACACTAAAGAGAGTTGTAATCTTTCTGTCAGTGGAGGGTCTTGCATTCAAGTTAAAAAAAAAACACATCTGTGATGAGCAGCAATGCAAAACACAAGAAAACAAGGTATGCTGGTATACATTTTTCTACTTAATTCTCATATATTTACTATTGGAGGTAAATATTACCTCCATCTTACAGATAAAAATAGATCCAGAAATATTAAGTAACTTGTTCAAGATTATACCTGTGGCAAAGCTTAGATTTGCAGTCCGCATTTGCTTCAAGAATGCTTTCAAGTGACTTCCTACTCAAAACGGGAGAGCAAGCTCACCTATTTATTTTCTATTTTTCTCAGAGCTCTATTTAAAAGATAGTAAGAGATTAGTAAAAAGTCTAACCCCACAATAATAAGGAGAATATGAAGGGGCCAGAGCGGATGAGGGAGTTCAATGATTTTCTGGAAGATGGAAAGCGTGAGGCAGAGTAGAGAACCTGTCACTGAGTCACGTGCAGAGGTGGCTGTTGAAGAAGGCCACCGGCTTTCCCTCCATAACCCCCAGAAAATGCCATACCGGTGGAGGCTGGCCAGGAGAAGTTGAGTTGAAAAAAAGGGGGGTTGGAAAGCCTGTCTGCGGAACAGTATAAACCCCCATTACCTTCCATGACTCTCAAGCACAAAATTCATAGCATTACAAGACTAACCTTCACTGAAAAAAAAAATGGGAAGTACTCATAAAAAACATTATGGTGAGATCTAAGGTGGATATTACAGGTGTCGGTGCCTCAATTACAGTCCTACTCGTTCTCATTCTGGCCTTGACAGGACCCGGGGGTGACAGCCTGCTTCTTGCCCGCTCACAGTGGGGTACAGCTGAACAGGCTACACGTTCTGCCATAAGCACGCAGCTCCACGTCGGCCTTCGTCTGTGTCATGTTCAAACACGAATGGCAAGCATGCATTAACAGCTCTGGGAACGAAAGACTGAGACAGATACACTAAAAATTTGACCCTAAAGCAAACAAAAGGTAATTCAGGGAACAAAAATAATTCTGAAAAATTCTCTAAGAAAGTTAGAAATATTTGAGAGTATGTTACACTCATAACACAAAAACAAGATGCTGTGGGGAAAATAAATAATCGGAGAAAATAACAATCTTAGAAATTTAAAATGTGGTTGATAAGCACAGAAGATAAAAGGGTAAGGAATTGTAGGAAAAAATAGAAGAGAATTTTCCTTCATTGAAATTAAAGATATTTTCAAAATGATAGATTTTCAGGTGTATGGAAGAAACACGAAAAAGTAACTATACTGAGACATATCATGAAATTTCAGAAACCTAAGAATAAAGAAATGCTGTCAGACAAGGGAAAACTAATCACTAACACAGAAATAAAATTCTGACTGAAATTCAGTTTTTCTCAAACAACTCTTAGTCATGTAAGGACAATAGATATTTTTCTCCCAAATTCTCTAAGGAAAAAATATTGATATTCAATGTAGAATTCTGTTCTCGGCCAAATTATTAAGCATATGGGTAGACAATCTGAGTCATGTAAGTACTCAGAAAATATATCACTGATGTAACTTCTCTTATGAAAAGATATAATTCAGAAAATATGAGAGAATGAGCCAAGGAAGAGGAAGATATTGACCCAAGAAGCAGCATTTCAATCCCTTTGAACAATGAAGGGAATTACTAGAATAATAGCTTTGCAAAAGGTCTAGAGAGCAACGCATTTTGTGAACCCCAAAATGTGGTATTTAGGGACAAAGGAGATTCATAGATTTCACAGTAGACATTGAACAACAGAGAGAAATTTTTTTTTTTAAAAGGCAATCCAAAAGTAAAAATTAAAAGCTGTACAGAAAAGGAAGTGGGATCAATACGCAGCACTCAGGGTTCGCCAGGCCTTGCCTGCCCTCTGGAGTCGGGAGGAAAAGTGCCCGTGGGAGCCCTGCCTCTGGCAGTTTGGGGTGGCCGTGGTGGGGCCATAGGTGGTGGTGTCTCTTAAGCAACCCAAGGCTTTCACAGTTCTCCAGCGGGAGTAAACCACAGACCACGAGGGAGCTTGACAGTGATGAAAACCCGGGCTCCGCCATTGGGAGGTAGCTTTGCAGCCTGGGGAGGTCTGTCTTCCACGATCGGCTGCAGGATGGTTCACATCAGAGGGAAGGAGGACCCCTGGAACTTCACCACGAGTGGAGCCTTAACAAGAGCCGTTCTGGCTGCAAAAGATGATCAATGGCCAGGGGTGGGGCGTTCTTCTAGGTTTAACTGAAGGAGCTGGCACCTTGTTGACAAGATTTGCCTCTGCACAGTTCCCCGGTGGTCCTCACTTTGCTGGACATCCTTCCAAGTTGTCTTCAGCCCAGTTACCATCTTCACGTTTTGGGGACGATGAGCTGCATCAGCAGGACTTCGCTGAGAGAGCTACGATTCAGGAAAGGCTCCCAGAACATCAAGTCACAGACCGTTGGTAAAACCATAGATGGGACAACCGTGGCCAATTAAACTATGGACATTCAGCACATTTTTCCGTATAAAGGAACATGGGACTGGGGTGTTAAAAGATAATCCATGTATTTATTCACTGCGGATTGCAGTTGTGATCTAAGTGGATGTCTAACAGCTTTAAAATAAAACACATTACGTGCTGAGAAGATGAAGGACCACAGGACAAAGAGCAGTGAGGCTTGGTCATCATCTCCTCGGGCACACCTGCCCGTTTTGTGTTCTGTTAGTGAAAAATAAAAACTCCCGGAACTTGCCTCTTCTTTAAAAAAAGAAAAAAGACACAGTACTTGGTTCTGAAGATCACAGAATTTACATATTCACAATAATATTTTGCAAATGCCTTTTATTGATTCTCAACTTTTAGAATAATCCTCAAGACAAAACATAGAAAACAATTATGATAACGTAATGGAATGTAAATATTTCGCTATTGACAGCATAAAATTAAAAATACAGATAGAGTACAAACTGAAAGGAGAAATGCAGAGAAAGGACGTTTCAGTCTCCTATCCTCCAGATACAAAATTCAAAGATTCCTTTATGATTTGTCAGAGCCTTCCCAACAGAATTGTACAGGGTGGGGGTGGGGGCAAAAGTAGTTCTAGTTGTGAGTACGCTAAACACAGACTTTATTCTTTTGTTATTATTTGTTAATTATTGTGTTATTTTCCATACGAACAACTGTGAACCTGCTTTGCCCCACCCTGTGTTTCAGTGGCTCCCAGTGTTAACTAACTTACCAAGTTAAAAAAATAGCCTTTATTGGTTTTTCCTCCTTCCCCGTCTTACTCTCCTTGGACTTTCACTCCAACTTCTTGGAGTCAACTCTCAAACTATCTGCACCCAAGACTTTGTCTTTGTTTGGTACCCTTTCAAACATAGAAAGACATCCATTCAATATTTAGTTAGAAAAATGACTGGGCACAGGAAGGGAAAAAGGCACATTAAAGGGAAGAACGACCACTTTAAAATGCTAGAGCCACGTAAAATTTTGTCGCTGTTGCATTCTTAGAATACCATGTGTTATATCATATTGTACTTAATTTAGGTGTGTGTGAATTTCCTTAATATCCAGCTGTACTATTCAGGGTTCCATGCAAGAAACAGAAATTAGTGTTTTCAAAGAGAAATGTTTTTTTTTTTTTTAATTACATGGTGGTGTAAGCCTGCAGGAGTAGAAGTCAGGGCCCACCGATATATTTTTTAACCCAGGAAACCAGTACTACGGCTGGGATTCGGAGGTCAGAAAACCGCTTTAGCCGCTGCTACCGCCATCAGTGACAGACATCGCAGCGGCCCCACACCGAGGAAGCTGATGGTAAGTGATGGAACGTGGGATCCAGCCGCTGTCAACGCTAAGTCCGCAGAGCTGTTTTGTCTGCCTTCTCCCTCCGAAACACTCAGTCATCCAGTACATTTCAGGGGTATAGTATAAACCAGACAGAACGCTAGCCTCAAGGAAGTCTGGAAATGTAGCTTTTAGCACTCTAACCTATGATGCAGTATGTGATAGGGGAGGGGGATAAAAAAGGGGTGGGGATGGGTACCACGGGCCTAGAGACAGTATCAGGCACAATCTGCTGCATTAGCTGCCCAGCATCCATAATCTTCTGCCCATATTTAACTTCAAAACAAAAACCGGAGTACCAGCAGCATGCTCCATGCCCTTGGCTGGTGTGGCTCAGTGGGTTGAGTGCTGGCCCACAGACTGAAAATAACCGGTTTGATTCCCAGTCAGGGCACATGCCTGGGTTGCTGGCCAGGGCCCCAGCTGGGGGCCTCTGAGAGGCAACCAATCTATATGTATCTCTCACAAATTGATGTTTCTCTCCCTCTTTTTCTCTCTCCTTTCCCCTTGATATAAAAATAAATAAATAAAATCTTTTAAAAAAACCCAGCTGGCTCCTAATCTTGCATAATACCATTGTCCCTCATATAAACAAAAATAAACTGATTCTCCCCTGAAAGAGAAGATCCAAAATCTCTTCACTGCCTGTAGTGGTATTGTTCATTTATCTTCTGGTTGTTATAATTTCACCTTGATAGCCTTTAAATTAAAGAATAAATTATAAATTTCACCACCATTAATATGCTTTATATCACGTAGGAATGGAAAGAGGGGACATTTTTCATTGTTATGCAAATATAAACATAAAGCAAAAAATACATGCAAAACTATTTCAGATCTTGTTCCTGGAACTAGTCATGAAACCATAAATAGTACAGTTCACTTAATTTTTTTAATCCTCACCCAGAAAGAGAAGGGGATAGAGAGAGAGAGAGAGAGAAACATCGATGTGGAAGAGAATCAGCTCTTACATCTCTGGGGCCACCATCCAGTCCATTACATTCCATCTCGTTCATTTTGTTTATGAACCCATGGAATAAATGCAGGGCGGCTAGGAAAACAGGCTAATTAACATCCATGAAATGGGTCACCCTGTCTCTCTGTTTATTGAGAGCCTCTTCTACAGTGGGTGCCTCAGGTAAGCATTTACCTGGGACACAAATAATGTCACATCCAGAGATTCTCAGAACCTTTTGCCACCAATTCTCAGTTTTGCTCCTTTCACGTCCTTGAACAGCTGGTCAAACCACTATCAACTCCCAAGAAAGGTGGGCAACTGGATCCACTGCCCAAAGCCCCTTCTTTGGGAAGATGTCCCTTCCGCACAGCTTTCAGGGCTACTCCTAAGGGAAGCCATGAGGCTGCCGCAGTCCACTTCTAGCTTGTGTTTCCATATTACGTGAAATAGTTTGTAAAACAGACCCAATTATTTTCTTTCGGTTTCTCCATCAGGGTTCCAGCGTAAATTAAAAATGTATCCCTGATGGTTGGAATGAAGCGCCTTTAACAAAGAGATTGCTTATAGAGATGTAGGTAAGGTTAAAAGAACAGAGGATCTTGAGGTATCCAGACACTAGCAAGAGTGTGATGCTATTATCATCCCTAGAAGTGAAGATACAAGAGAAGAGAACAGTGTTCCTGGGGTTCAGTGAGAATTAAGACTATGGACAAGAGGCTTCCCAGCTGGGCCTGTGGTTGTGGAGGGAGGGAGCTAGATTCAGAGATGCGACGCCGAGGTGGTGGGAGAGCATGGAAGAGCTGTCCCATCACTCTATCCATTCACCTGCTGAGCGCTGTTGACTAAACCCAACTGAAGTCAGCTGGCTGGGAAGCCAAGGTAACGCAGCACCCAAATGAGGCAGTATCCTAGGGCACCAAACCAGGCAAAATCGATCAGAGGCACCCAAACATAACCAGCCAGCAAGTCATAGGAACTGGTGAGAGGTCAAACATGCGGGCTGAGAGGGGAGTGGCAGTGCAGCAGGCGTGAGGAAGGAGTGGTCTCAAGCGCTGCTCATGCTTCTGGCCTGCGCCTTCATAATCTTCCACTTGGTGAGAGGGGTGCTAGGTGCACCCTGGTTTATGACATGGAGATCAGGTAACACCCAGCCCACCACAGGCAGCTCAGCTGACCATCACGGAACATTCCACAGCCAGAATACAAATTTCTACCTTGGTCCAGAAGCAATCCGGAATCTGTTCCCTAAAAGAATAGTTATTTGGAGGATAGACTGAGGCCTCGCCCTAAAATCCTAGAGGACCGCTCTGTACTTCTAAATCAAGGCTTGCTGGAGGCCCCAGTAGGATTCCTTTCTGCCAGACACTTCAAGCACCATGTGATCTGTTGGATCTTAAGGTTCAAGTCGCAGAGTAATTTGCTTGCAGTCCATAGTGGTGATAACACCTTCTCTTACTCTGGCTCCATTCAGACCTGGCAGTCTCTTCGGTTTACTTGATAAGTGGGTCAGAGAAACCCTCTCAAATGAATATGTGTTGTTTCAAAAGTTCGACGAGACTTACCATTCACCTTTTTAATAGTGATAAGCAACAAAGTGTAGCAATTCTCTTTCAAAGAAGAGAAAAAACATCTCAACCTGCTACAGACCACTGGACTGCCAAAAACCTTATTCATGTCACAGCTCTGAAGTTTACATCATTTTTTAAATTTATTTTTATTTTTAGAGACAGGGGAAGAGGAGGAGAGAGGGAGAGATATATCAATGTGTGGTTGCCTTGTGCACGCCCCCAACTGGGGACCTGGCCTGTAACCCAGGCATGTGCCCTGCCTGGGAATCAAACCAGTGACCCTTTGGTTTGCAGGTCAGCACTCAGTCCACGGAGCCACACCAGTCAGGGCTGAAATTTACATCATTTTTTCCCCTCCTACTCTTTGGCACACATTGTTCCTTACCAAGGGATCTTGTGGTACTTGTTGCTACCTCCTACTCACCACATCCAATCGGTATGATGAACCAAAACAATTTTTTTTATGGCAGGATGAGACAAATAAGCTTCCTACATCATTACAGAATACTGGTTAATTGGTACTGTCCTGAAGCAAGACTGTGAAGACACACAGGTGAAAGAAACTACTTCTGTAATCTCTTTATTGTAAAGGAGAAAAAAAAGTTTTAACGGATTGATAGCTGAGTATCAGACGCCAAAATTATGTTGACTCGCTTTAGTTAATTGACATCTAGAACAGCCCTTAAACCTGGAGTTCCAGGAATAAGTAAAGGGTAAGCCACTGTCATCTTCCAAGACTGTCCAATTTCTGCACAGGTCAAACAGCAGAGTGAAATGGGTGTATGGTGAAAAATCATCACCCCGGGATCTTCCATGCCTTTCATGCTGGCATGAGCCTCTGACATGTACCCAGAAATGTGACATTACTCTCTGTCCTCTGTTTCAAGAAGGAGGGGTTGTTTCAGGAGCTTTGACTCGGGCCTTCATACCGCACTAGCCCTCATTTCATGAGATAAGGAACCACGGTGGAGGCTGAATCTGTCTAATCCAACTCTTCACTCCAGAACCGG
This sequence comes from Anoura caudifer, assembly GCA_004027475.1. NCBI lineage: Eukaryota > Metazoa > Chordata > Mammalia > Chiroptera > Phyllostomidae > Anoura > Anoura caudifer. The sequence continues at coordinate 119,231 of PVKU01003522.1, read as the reverse complement.
AGAGGGTGGGTTTGGGGACCCGCTGGGCCCACTGTGCGATGGACTCCGGCCAAAACCGCATTTATCACTTGGCCTCCATAACGACCCATTTTGAAAGTGACCACAAGAGCAATTTGGGTGCCTAATGGTCAGCCTCAGCCCAGTGTCCCAGTAATTCCCCCAAAGTTTGCTTATTTCCCTCCCCTTTTGGTAAAAGCAGGAAGAGAACTCATAGCATATCCTTGTGACATCATCACAGGGAATTTCCTCAAGGGAATCCAACATTCCCTTATTTGAGGAGCTCTGGTGTATAAACTGATTCAGGTATAGAAATTGGTGGGGGACAGTATCTCCCTATTGGGTGACTCAAGCCAGGCCTGTGTCCATTAACTTTGGGGTCAGATGTACAGATCAAGTGGGACTTCAGTAGGTAGCATATCTACTTCGGTCCTAGGGGCATCATAATAAACTAGGTACCACCAAAAACTCTCATGGACTAAGCTGTTCTAACAAGCACTCTGACTGCTGCTCATTACCGCGACCACGCCCACACCGCCCCTGGCATTTAAGTGCTGCGTTTTGGCCTCTGCCAATCTCTCGTACCATCACTCCTGCTGAGGCCAGGGAACCCATCTCAGGGACAGCGCCCTCCCTCCCCCATCATTCCTGAAGGGAATCAGAATGTGTCACCTGAAAATATGCCACTTTGACAGGGTGACTATTTTGAGTTGAAGGCAATTAAGAAAAAGGAGACACAGGAATAACCCTCTGCCCTCTCTCCACCTGCCTCAGAGCAGGGGCATCGATGTCCCTTGCGAAGCTCTTCCCCCTCCCGTATGAGGAGAAGGAGCAGCACACTGAAATGAGTCTGCATACGCCGGCCTGTGAAAGAGCCGTGTCTACCGGTCGTTTCCCCCACAGGCTTCCTAGCCGCCGATTATCAGCCCCTGGAAGCCCAGGGGCTCTCCTTTGTGCAGCTGCTCCTCCATAATTTATTGCATTTTGTTAAAATGTTATACAAGCCCCTGAGTCTATCCACTTCTTTGGGTTTTTCATGTTATTTTCCATGAAGCATGCTAAACTTAAAATATTAACGCCAATAAAAGTTACAACCTTTTTTTTTTTTCCTGCTGATCTGTCTTTGTCAGTTTAATGTACAGGTCTCAGTTAAAACCTAAGAGGATAAAGGAATATCACTCTGGACTCCCCAGCCTTCAGAAAATATCCACCACAGAGTTTTTCAAGGACAAATTACCAATATGTTTCTCAAACACAGTGAAGGACGAGGTCGGTTGCATGTGATAAATTGTCTCCAACATTGCTAATTCCCTAAGCCTTTGGATTTCCCCCTCCACATTATTGCAATAAATTTCTAACATATATCTCAATTAAATATAGGTTACCAGTGACTCCAGGTTTTATTTAAGCAACTGAAAAATCATTTAAGCTTCTCCTCACTGTTGAGATATGTCCTCAAATTAAGAGTTTCTGGTAAGTGCATCAATATTAATAATTTCTGTCCAACATAAAGATTGGTTTCTTTCGGCTTTGCTTAACCCTCTTAGACTCTATTCCTACACACTTCTAGAGGGGAAAATTAGCCAAATTCTTTAATTCTAAACTATCTCCTCCCAGGGTAGATTGTGTACTTGTCCCCCTGGGTATGCTGTGATTGATCTAATTCTCTTTACAGATCTGGTGACATTGTAAGCGTAGAAAGCAGGTAGGTATAAGGAAGATCAGCATTCCTTTGGAAGGTTGCTTCCCTGATTGAAGTTGTTACAGGACCTCGAGCAGTAAAATCTAATATCATCTGATGGAGGAGGAGGGCGGCTGCTTTTCCTGGCCAGGGATATTCAGTGGCATTTGAAGAGTCAGGTTCTCAGATTCACCCAAGTCTGCCGGATACCCCCCTTTCAATTCTTTGGATCCCATCCTCTCCCAACGAACGCCATAACCTTCTGTTGTGGTGTAGTTCCGCTGTTGCCAACACACACGTAAGAAGCCCATTTACATAATTACGTCACTGCAGCATCTGGGTAGGATGGCGTTCACCTCCCTTCTGCCTGCCAATGATTTCCTAAGTGCCTCACACTGACAGAACCTAAGTTTGTGAAGGAATCTGAGAAATGTAATTTTTATTCCTCCAGACACTGTAATACCAGGGAGGGAAAGACAGAGAATGCATCAAGGGAATAGGAATGGATTTGTAGAGCCAATAAATACCGAGCACACTAACCTAAAGATGGTTTTCTGAAGTGGTTAGTATTTAGGGTAGACTCTAGGATGTGAACTCCAAATCTCCACTCGAAGGATAAGTTAGAAATTTATCCGCCAAATTCATCTGGCTGCTCTTTTGCCTCACAAACTCTCATACTCTTTTTCTTTATAAAAAGAAGACCAGATACCAGTGTTACAAGTACGTAATAATGATAGTGACAATTTGAGCATAATGAGAACACTGGTATGTTGTTGAATAAATGCAGTTTTGAGCAGCTATTTGTCCTTTTGTGACCATATAACACCTTTATTAAATTTTCACTATAACTGAACTCAGAAAATATCTGAAATCCAACTATATATGTAGAGCTTATAAACCCTAACTATGTAACATGCTTGTTAAATGTAAATGTGGTGAGGCCTCCAGTCAAGATGGCAGCAGAGGGACATCAAAGTTACAACTAAACTAAGAACCACCATCATTCAGAACCATCAGAAATGGAGCTGAATGGAAGTCTTATAACTATGGAATTAAAGAAGAAACCACAACGAGACTGGTGAGAGGGGCAGAGACACAAAACTGGCTGGTCACAAACCCGTGTGTGGCAAGGGAAAATCAGGAGGGATATCACAGGAACGAGGGGCGCCAGCCCACAGCCCAGGTTCTAGTGCCTGATCCATTATGTCCTAGCGATGGAACGTAAGTCTCCATTACTTCTGGCTATAAAAACCAGCGGGGATTGAAGCTGTGGAAGGCAAACAGCTAGAGTCCCAGGCAGTTCCTCTTAAAGGGACCAGGCACAGACTCACTTAGACTCACTTCCTCTGAGCTCCAGCACTGGGGCAACAGATTGCAAGGCATCAGAGATATACAGGGAGGAATTGAATTGTCTGGCATCGGGGTGGGGGGCAGGGGACTGGGCACAGCTTTCTCCCAGACAGAAGTGCTGGAGGAGGTGAGTATTCTTTTCTGAGCCTTCCCCACTCAGAGCCACAGAGCCAGCAGGCAGGTGCCATATCTGAGACTCTATCAACCTGGTTCACACTGATCACCCCACCCTGGTGATTCCCTGAGGCCCTGCCCCACCCAACTCTCAGGATCACCCAAGCTGTTTCCAGTGGCTTTTCCATATGAACGGCTTATCTTGGCTCATGCTGCAGATTTTCCTAAATTCTCTCAAACAGGTAGCATCTGGCTTCAGTGAGTCCCATACTCTCATTAAGTTGCTCCAGGCCTGGCACTGGCAGCAGCCAGCCTAGATTCACAGCTTGGTTGCTCCTGGGCACCTCCAAGGCCAGCACACGTAGCAGCCATCTGCAGATTGCTTTGTAGCAAATGCTGTGTGACCCTGGACAGAACACTGGCAGTGGCTGACCTTGGATGTGCTAACAGCAATCAGGACTCAAGTACAACAGGAAGGTGTACACAGCCCACACAGTTGGCACACCCTGAATACCCAGCTTGGGTAACAGGCAGTCTGTGTCACTGGACCCCACAGGGTACCTATTCCATTAGGCCACTCTATAGAGCTTGGATGATATACAGCTCTACCTAATGCATAGAAACAAACACCAAAATGAGGAGACAAAGGAGGCTGCCAAAATGAGGACAAGAAAACATGGCCCAAATGAAAGAACAGCATAAAACACCAGAAAAAGAACTAAACAAAATGAAGAAAAACAACCTATCAGATGCAGAGTTCAGAATACCAGTTATAAGGATACTCAAAGAACTTAGTGAGGACCTCAGCAGCATAAAAAGATCCAGGTGGAAACAAAGGACACACTAACTGAAATAAAGGACAATTTACAGGGAGTCGACAGTAGAGTGGATGTGGCTGAGAATTGAATGAGCAATTTAGGGTACAAGGAAGCAAAACCACCATTTGGGACAGCAAGTAGGAAAAAAAAAGTCCAAAAAAAAAAAAAGAAGGATAGCCAAAGGAGCCTCTGGGACAACTTCAAGTGTACGAACATTCACGTTATGGGGATGCGGGAAGAGAATGGAAAGACACCTGCCCACAGACACAGAGAACTGTCTGACGGCTGCCAGATGGGAGAGGGGTCAGGAGGACAGGCGAAGAAGGCAAAGGGATGAAGAAGTACAAATTGGTTGTTACGGAATACCCGCAGGGATGTGAAGTACAGCGTAGGACATCGAGTAGCCAAAGAACGTATCTGCATGACCCATGGACATGGACATGGACAGTGGTGTGGGGGTTGCCTGAGGGATTTGGGGGGTAAGGCTGGTTGGAGGGGACCCAAAGAGAAAAAACTGGGGACAACAGGAATAGCACAAACAATAAAATATAATTTTAAAATAATATGGTACAGTAATTAAAAATGTAAATGCTGTACTTGATTCCAGATTTCATAACTGGAACACAAGCCACATTCAAAGGTGAGGTGTGACTGTCGCTAACACGATGTTGCGATGTTGCATACCCTGCCAGGCTCCGGGTCTACCCACCCTCTCATTACCAAATGGCTAGGTAGTCACTGTTCTTGAAAGACTGGTTCTTAGGACAACTTCCGTGCAGGGAGGAGAAACTCATTTTAAATACAATGCATCAGGGATGACAAATACGAAATTCCAACTGGACGTTTTCCTTTTTCCCCATGCCAAATTCAAAGAAAAAAAAAATGAAAAGAAAAAGTGCAATCTAACTGGCTCCTCTAAAACTACAAAAAAAAATGGGTTCAGGGACACCTGGGGACTGACAGAGTATACGTACTATGCATACGGACTGACAAAATACTCTTTTAATTCACAGTCTTGTATTTAAATTGGGAAATACCCAATAATTTCAAGACCCCATCTTTTTAAAAACGGCTGTACTATTTAAACCTTCCCAGATTTTTAGTTTTAGAATGGCTTTTGATTTGGATTTCTGTGTATATGTTCAATTCCAATGAGATCTTCCAATACCTGCATTAGATTACTATAATTACGTAGATAGCTATCAAGTGATGTGTTTTAGCCTGCATTTATTCTCAAAGGATATACTTTGGGGACATATTCTCTGGGAAAACCTCACCTATAAGAATGAGAAAAATAAAATTCTAGTTAAATTTCTATTCAAGACCAGAGGGATTGCAAGTGATGAAGGTATGAAGGAAAATTTGTTCACATGCGAACATGTAAACATGACTTAATATGGTAATATGAAACAGACAAAGAAAAAGACCTAAGATCTGGGCTTTAAACCAGTAAAAAAAAAAAAAAGAAAAAAAAAAGTAGTTCAATTTTTCAAAGGATATAGCAAAACCTAGATCTGCAGGTCTAAAAGAACTCTAAGGAATAATTCAGATTATCCCTTGCCTACCTAAGATGCCCACTAATTAATCATCTAAAGACAGTTTTGACTACCTTCTTCACAAGTCATAATGCTTTTGGTGATATATGCTAGAATCTGTCTTCAGCCAGTAATGGTTCTGTATGTCAATTATAATTTTTAATTCAGCTCTCCGAATCCCCTTCAGGATCATAGTTATGTTCCATCCTACCTTAAAAAAGATAATAAAATTAAAAGCTGTGCCGTGCCTCCATACTTTGTACTAAGAAAACCAACTCCTAATAGTTGCATGACTTGCATAGTTTTGAAACAAGGAATTTGTTTTCATTTCTCTTCCTTTTCACAACTATACGCCTGGTTCAGATGTCATCTGCCTAAAATACCTAAGATTAAACGTGACTTCCAAAACACACTATTAAGGACTTGTTCTCCAAGGGTACTTCGTCAGACCTGCTTGTGTGCAGAGTGGCAGGTGGCCAATCTCATTACACAGGTTTTGTGGTTACTGCTCAGGCGCTGGGCTCCTGTGGATGTAGCTCAGCATCATGGTGCTTCTCAACTCTGCAGGCCTATTTACCATCAGGCAGGATCCTAAGTCTAAGTGCCCCATGTCTGTACTGAGCATCCACTTCACATCCCATGTCTCTGAATCTCAGTAAGGACAGCTAGGAGTGCAGCTGGCTGGGATTAAGGCCATGATGAGGAAAGAGCTGAGCGTGTGAACAGCTCAGCTTGGTGTTGCATTTTTAATGAAGGTGAGATTCAAAAGTTCAGTACCGAAAGTCAATACCTAATGCCTAAATTATTACATTATCAAATGGTTGAGACAGCAAAAATCACTTCCACTCCTAGGTTCTTTCTTATTTATAAGGTAACCGAGTTGTATACCTGGAACAAGTCTGTAAATTAAAATATTCCCAATAAACTACAACACAGGGCAAGATTCTAAAACATGAATAATTCATATGAAAATATTTTTGAAAGCCTAGACAGTGTATGGAAAGGGGAAAAAAAGAGAATGACTAAAGTAATAATGCTAATACTAAAGTGAGTCATCAGTCAGTGTCCATCGGCAAAACAGAGTCAAGAGTAACACAGAAAACAGGAAAACAAACAGTTGTCAATTCTACTGGAAAATGCACTGTTACATGCCTCAGGTATTTCTGTTCATTGCCAATATTTAGTAAAACCCCTGCTTTCTCCTTAAGAAAACACTTCTGTAGTTAGTGACAAAGTTTTACCAACAAGCAGATGAAATCCTCCACTGATTTTTAGGTATGAGGCATGTAACTTAACAGTGGTGGAGAGATATTCTGAAAGCTACTAGAAAAGGTTACATTTAGCACATCCTAAAATCATCTATGATAAAGAACCTTAAGGTATAGCAAGAACTGAATGATTTGAACATAAGAATGCAAAAGATCCCCCACTTTATTTTTGACACAGGGAAAAAAAGCCTAGAATTAAAAAGTGCTAAAGCTTACATTTAAAATGACAAATGTAAAAATAATTTAGAAGAAGAGAGGTTTTGTGTCTGGATCCAAAAGCTCTTCCAAAGGCAACACACTTTTAAATTAAAACTATGCTAATGGAAGAACATATTCGCTGATACATCTGATAAAGGGTAAATATCCAAAATTTATAAAGTGCTTACAAAACTCAACACCAAAGAAACAAACAACCCAATTAAGAAAATGGGCAAAGGACCTGATCAGACACTTCCCCAAAAAGGACATACAGAGGGCCCACAGACACATGAAAAGATGCTCAACTTCACTAATCATCAGAGAAATGCAAATAAAAACCACAGTGAGACACCATCTCACACCTGTCAGAATGGCCGTCATCAGTAAATCAACAAACAACAAATGCTGGTGAGGATGTGGAGAAAGGGGAGTCCTTTTGCATTGCTGGTGGGAATGCAGATTGGTGCAACCACTGTGGAAAGCAGTATGGCGATACCTCAAAAAATAAATAGTGGATCTACCTTTTGACCCAGTGATCCCACTTCTGGGAATATATCCGAAGGAACCCAAAACACTAATTCAAAAGAGCACAAGCACCTCTTTGTTCACTGCAGCATCATTTATAATCACCAAGATACGGAAGCAGGCCATGTGACCATCAGTAGGTGAGTGGATGAAACAGCTATGGGACATTGATACAATGGCATTCTCGATGGCCATAAAAAAGTAGTAAACTATACCCTTTGCAACAGTATGGACAGACCTGGAGAAGAGTATGCTAAGTGAAATAAGCCAGTCGGAGGAAGACAAATACCACATGATTTCACTCATATGTGGAATCTAATGAACAAACTGAACTGACACGCAAAATAGAGACAGACTCACAGATGGAGAGCAGATGACAGCTGTGGGTGGGTGTAGGTTAGGGGGTGGAGGGATTGAGCAAAAAGGAGAAAGGTCTCATGGACAACAGTGTGGTTATGGCTGAGGGGAGGGGGGTATAAAGGGACTCAATGGCAATGGAAAAAATATAATAAAGAGTATATATTTAAAAAAATTATGCTTCCGTAAAAAATAAATTTTTACCAGAAATTATAAACACCCAAGTTCTGGTTTCATTTATTTTCTGCATTAGAAATGGGCAGCAGAATGAGAATAACAACTGAATCAAATAAATATGCATCTAGCAGATAATTTACACTACAATAAACTGATGAACAAATATCATTTTCCCCACAGTAGTAGTATATTTATTTTGCTGAAATCAGGTCGTAGGGAATGAATAGCTCTGGGGGACCAGTACAGAATGTTCACAAAGATTTACAAATCTCTAGTCATTACACACTGAGCAGCAAAAACATAGGTGTTGAATCCTCTTAGGCCAAACTATTATGTGTTGCAAAGTTTCTGTAATTCTCATGACTGCATGCCTTTGGGGGAAAGTGTGTAATTTTAATGCACAATATTTTATAGTTTACAAATATTCCGAGACAGTTGGTCTGCAGAAACAGCATACATCCTGCACATGCAGTGTTGACATCTTGAAATATATAGAAATATTCATGCTTTTTTATTGGTCACATTTTCTCTTCCTGTAATGATGCCTGTGCAACAGCCCTAACATTTCAAACTGTGTGATAAGACACTGCACAGTTGTTCATATATATTACATGAAATACTTCACTCGTAAGTAGCAAATTTAACTTTCTGGTTCTGACTACTCTTACTGTTATTCATTTTGTGTGTTAACAATGAACACCTCATAACAATCAAGCACTGATTTTAATGACCTTTAGCACCAAGGAGTCAAGAATATTGCACCAAAATGGGTTTACATTTCATCTAGCTAATAAATAAGATATTGCAACTCTGTCTCAAGGAAAGTATCGCTCCAAAATTAAACACATTAAAAGAGAATAGTTTCACAGAAAAGTTTGGTGTACACCATTTGTAATAAAGCAAAAAAACCCCAAAACTAGTGGATTCAAAAGCTAATGAAGTTAATATTAAAATCTACATTAGAGGACTCCTTGATTTTTTAATTAAAATTTATTTAATTTTAAATGTTCTTTCCAACAGAAGAGGTAGGTATATTTCCACATATGAAAAATTGGTAACAGCCACAAATCAAAACATTAAAAGTCTGATAAAAATCCACATACTGTCTTCTAACAGCACATTTCTGTAACAATTTTATGATGTTACCAATAAAGACATGAGTTGTTTCGTGTTCCAATCAGACATTAATCTTACTTTGCATAATATATATTTGTGATAGAAGTATTGAAAGGCTGCATTTAAGTCTCAAAAACTGTTTCCCACAGTGATTTGTGCCACAAGTCACGGCGACCTTTGGGTCACTACACAGGATTTTACTGTAATTCTTTTTTTCACCAACACCATCATCATCAAGCCTCTAAAAGTCTACAGAGATCATCAGATTTTTAAAATTTAATTACAACCAAAAGGGTATTTCAGACTAGTGGTGGAGAGATTCAACCATTTCAGTCAGCAAATGAATTCAAATGTGCAAGTTTTAAAGTATCTGTATTTCTAGCTTTGGACCAGAAAAATGTAAGGTAACTGATTTTAATCAGTAGGCAACTAGTAATTTAGCCAGAAAACTCATAAAGAAAACTCATAAAGACTGTGTTTCTGTGATCATCAGACTGAAGAATGACTGCATATAAGATACATGAAAAATTTCATGCATTAGACAAACGGATGTGAACAGAGAGAGCGCCTCCAAAGTCACATAATAATTGCTTTGGTCTAGACAATATCAAAGCTAATAAAAAATGTTTAAAATAAAAACTTCATAAATAAAACATCCGGGGACGGTATTCAACACTTTACTCAATCTAAAGGTCACTAATACATAGGAGCACATTTGCCTTTTTCTCCCTACCCCCAAACCCTCATTTGCTTCTGTTTTCCCTGAATTTTTATACGAAATGGGAAATTCCTCACTGTCAACAACAGTTAAGGCCCAGTTCAATTTACTCTCCTTTTGCTTTTCCATTTTTCTGCTTTTTCCCATTTTCTAGCACCAGTTTTTCCGATTTGTTCACACCGTTGGCTGAGATACCATTCACAGCTGTTTTTCCAGTTTTTGGCTTCTTGGGCTCATTGTAGGTCCGAACGTAGAAGTTGAGAAAGAGAAATATGAAGCTGATGGCGTAGGCAATCAGAGCCCAGTGCATCCACTTGGGGAAGGGGCAGTCCGTGTAGAGAGACAGCGCCGTGTGCCCGATGGTCACGAAGAACTGAACCTGGAAACCAGAAACAAGGCACGGTAGACAGTAAACAGCTTCAGAATCTTCCATGCAGCTAACACAGGCCCAGCTTCTGCCACACTGTCCACAGTTTAATAGTTCTCCGGCTCCCACACCTACCTCCTTCTCACTCAGGTAGCTGCTCAAATGCCATCCCCTCAACAAGGCTTCCTGATGATAGAACCAAAGTCCCTCCACCCAACGGGCCATCTCAATTCATTTAACCACAGGGCTTTTGTTTTGTGTGGCTTTTCTTTTCTTTTTTTTTTTTTTTACTTTATAAGAATTATAGCTGTCTGAAATTGTCTTTTGCTCTTGGTGACTTCTGGATCACCCATCTTTCCACTAGCATGTTACTCCAAAGGCAGGACCCAGTGTTGCTATGATGATTTCTGAGTCTCTGGCACTGTGTCTAGACTCCATGAATATCTGTTGGATAATGTTGAGTAATATTATTGAATGAGAGGAAATATCCGTGGCTCCCATATTTTAGACTGCTTTCTTTCTTTTTTTAAAAGATTTTATTTTATTTTTTTATTTTTAGAGAGAGGGGTAGGGAAGGAAAAAGAGAGGGAGAGAAACACTGATGTGTGAGAGGGTGACATCGATGGTTGCCCCTTACATGCGCCCCACCTGGGACCGGCCCACAACCTAAGCAACCCAGTCAGTCATTCCTGACTGGGAATCAAATCAGTGATCTTTTGCTTTGCAGGACAATGCTCGACCTACTGAGCCACATCAGTCAGGCTGAGACTGCTTTCTTTCTACGAAATTGTCAGCCAGCTGGTATATATACTTTTAAAAATGAACCTCTTACAGAATAGCAGGTAGGTCATAGGCATTTGGGTTAACACTATCCTTTAAAAATGAAGATGCTTGGTAAAATTTAGTAGGTAGTTGAGAATAAGCGCAAAAAGAGAGAACCACTTTTGACTTCAAGAATTTTTAAAAGGAAAAAAGCCAAAATCAAGATGCTTTTCATTAAGATGAAGGATATAAGTTTAAATTCTAATTTATCCATAAGTGAATGGTTCTCAAAGTTATAAATTTCATGGTGTTAACAAGTGCTAAGTTTTTACAAGACTGATCTACAAACGTAAAGAACTTCTGGCTTGGACATACACTACCCTCATAAAATGAACATCCAATTTGGAAAGTACAATTGTGGTTTCTTTTTTAAGCACAGTACTAACAGTATTTTATATTAAATATTATTAAAATAATTTAGTTCAGGTAAGCCCCAAATTTATTAAAAACTTTTATAATTTTTCCATGGTCAAATCCAGAGTTTAAGAACTTCTGATTTCACAACGGTTCTTAGAATCTGCATCACCAAAAAAGGGTGTGTGTACGCGGGTGTGACTGAGTAGGGCATCACTTGAGGAGAGTCAGGTGCAGGTTCCAACAAAACAGGTATCAATAGTTCATGTGATTTTTGTCATCTCTTTATTTTGGGGGGACCCTTTTCTAATTACTCAGAGAAATGAATTACACAATTGCATACACAGTTTTCACAAAAACTGAAGGAAACTTCCTGTGGCATTTTAGTTACAAATCAATCCTTCACACCCAGCAGTTTCCAAAAGTTGTGTTTCCTGTTTGGTTAGTCAGCTGTTTGGCAACTTAAAACAGAGATGAATGGTATCTCCAAAAGTGATTCCACTGATAAAATTGTGCGCATAGTATGATTAAAGCAAATTATAATAAAATCCAAGGCTTGAAAAATAGCTACCAGGTTGGTTTGGATTTCCAGTTTGATCACTGGGCCAAGTGCTTAGCTCTGAAAGTTACACTGAAGCACCCAGCGCTACACGAAGTCCTACTGGGATTTGCGCTCAAGCTGCCTCCTGTAAAGACTAGTAATTTAAAGTGCCCAGCTCTGCCCTCAAGGACTTCATGCTGGAGAATTAAGAGCTCTCTGGTCCTTGCTCCCTTCCTTTACCCCTACCCTTCCTTGACTCCCTGCCTTTTTGGCAACTTTTACATTATAAATGTATGGGATTTGTTATCAAGGACTGAAAATTCAACAGTAAACAGAATGAATAAAGATAATAATAACATTTAAGAAAATTTTTAAAAAATCATCCAAGAAAGATGTCATTATTTTTCTAGTCATATGTGAGTCTATGTACTTTGTGGTATACTTAGATCTTCATTTGTCCACTTCACAGATATTTTTAAAGAATAGTTCTCTTAGACATGAGCTAGACTAATCTTTTATAGACATTTAAAAAGCAAGAGGCCGTAACCAGTGGGTCTATGAACAGGCCAAGCAGCCTCAATCCCACAGATGAAGCATAGAGATAGTTGAATTTGCAACACAAAATTGTCAAAAATGACTTCATATTTTTTAATTAGTAAACTCAAAAGCTTTCAGTATTGCCCCAGAGGAAACTTTAGAAGCATGTAACTCACCAGCTGCAACATGGTCAGGTATCGTTTCCACCACAGATATTTCTGAATCCACGGGCCAAAGGCAGTTAACCCATAGTAGGAGTACATAATCACGTGGATGAATGAATTCATCTGGGCTCCAAAAAATGCTTGAGAAAAACAAAGGTAATTACAAGACGCAGAAAATTTTATTAGGCAATAAACCATTTGGACATGAAATAAATGAGTCCACATTATTTTCTAACATTTAGTCTTGAGTAAAGATTAGGAATAAAAGTTGTAGCACTACTGGAAAAGTCTTCTCTTCATATCATGCTATTTTTAAAATTTAGATTCAGGCTTTTAACATATTTTTAAAAAGATGTTCTTCAAATGCAAAGGACTTTCAAAGTAGCGAGCTTTTGAGTGGGGTGCTCTGGTAGTGAAGTGGGCCCCAATATGGAACTACTGTCTATGCTACTTTTCGTTATATTATTCATGGGGAAGAAAGGGTGGGAGGCGGGGATGGCAGGGGCGGGGGCGTGGGGGGGAATGGAGACAACTGTACTTGAACAGCAGTAAAAAATGCGAAAAGTCATGGTACATATAATGGTTTAAGTAAATTTGTAACTGTCACATTATTGCCTTTACAAATGCAAATATACATATCTACAAAAAGAGTACTTACTTCTTAGGCTTCTAAATAACTTTAAGTGGAAAGCAGTGAGGTGAACTGGACTATTACGATGTGCACCATGGTCCCCGTGAGAGGAATGGCCTCTTTCCAGCTCAATAATGTAAATTGTCTTCAATCTACAGGTATCTGAGCAGCTGGGGGCAGATCTCAGCCAAACTACAGATTCATATTGTCTTTAACATCAACGTGTCTATACACAACTTCCTTTGAATGAGAACCAACAGGCCAATTTAAGGCCTATTTTAGAGGTGGAGCAGGCTCTGGGCTTGGACTGAAGATGAAGCCTTCACACTGAGAAGATAAATCTTGGTATCCTTTGGATCAGAACCACTAGAATTCCTCCCCATCAAAATATTATTGTCTGCCTTTAGAATTACCTCATGCTCATCTCTGGGGCAAATCTTTAGGTGTTAAAGTAGTCACAAACAAAAAGCTAAAGCTTTACTTTCTCCAAATTTCTTTAAAATGAAATTAACACAGAAATAATCACAAACAAGTTAAATTATAGACCAACTCAAATTCCCAGGTTCTCATTACTTTCCACCCAACTTATTTACACAATTTAATGCATACAGATATGCTTTTGAAAATGCTCACCTTGCCCCCCTGCAACCCACTTAATTCCAATCCACCACAATGTGAACATTGTACAGTGATGGTACACATGAAGGAAAGAGACTTGGTTGTTTTTCTTCCTTAAAATAAAAAACACCGTGTCCAAATACTCAATTCCTTTAGATACAAAGTACCACCACAGAGCAGCAGCTATCTGTAAAAAGAAAGAAAAAGGACATTATAAACACCAGATGCACGCGATCACATGGTTTTCTACTCGTTGTGGGTAAGTCCTAAATAATTTCCACGCACAAACGTATGTGGCATGAAATCATTTCTGCCTAAGTAGGCGTAAAATCGAGTCATCTATCCAAGTGGGGAAATGGGAAAGACAAGAGTCCAGATATGTATCTACTCTGTAGCAGCAATACAGAAAAAGTGTCATGTGACCTAGCTGGACCCCTGTAGCACCAAACTTAGCTGCAAACACATTCGCAGTGCTACGTTCTTCAATTTGGTAGCGAAACTGAGGTAAATGTACTTCACTTGCTCATGCTTAGCCTGCATTATACCTCAGATATTCCTACAAGGATGTGTCTGGGCAGCGACTGGTCTCTGTCACGTGTCTCTCACTTTAACACATGCGATAAAGCACTTACCCACAGCAGTTTGCATGAGTCAGTAAACTCTTTCAAATGACAGAATGACATAAACAAAAAGAAACAACAAATATTTCCTAGGTCATAAAAATAACCCTGCTTACATGAATAAGTCTTTTCTTTTCCTGGGCTCTAATTAAGACACCAGATGGTACAGAAAGATTACTGTACCTGCTGAGATTAAGGATCCAAGGTTCCAATGAGCAGTGACCTCTGGATATATATTTTTAAATATTTTACAAGAATTCTATAATAGTAACCTAAACTCAAGTGTTCATGTCAAATACTTTCTAGGACAGGTGTCCTACGCATACATAACGAGGAAGGCAGTGCAGAACTGAATAAACCTTCGTGCGTTGGGCTTTGACAGATTTACTCACGGACAGGCTTTGACGTGTCAGAGTTCATAGTTCCCTTTCTCAGCTTATCCCTGCAGCTATCGGGTGTCATAAGTTCTTGTGTGTTTGTTTTCTTTTGAAAAACAAAATTATATAAAGTGTGGGCCAAAGAGAAAATAAAGTTTTGTATTTACAGGTTGAGAATGTTTACTGAATTTGCTTGAGTAATAATATTGTTGAAAATTACAAAATTGGTTGAAAATAGGTTTGAAATAGTTAACTACGCGCAGCAACACAATATTTAATAGTCATTATTATGCTAGTACTTTAAAATAAGGTAACCATTTTGGCATAGTAAACTTTATCTATAAGGTAAGAGATAATGTCTTTATCCCCTCCCCAATCTGGGCTTCCAAATTAGCCACAATTTATGAATAGTAATAAAAAAATCCTATCTTTCCTTTGCAAACTGCATCAGGTATCTCTGAAGAGCTACATCGAAGTGAAAAGTGATACTTCTTGTTACATAACAACAAATACGAAAACAAGTGTCTGAGTAAAGTATTTATTCTACAACATCTAATATTGAAAGAAAGAGAGAGGGCAGACAATTTCAAATGCAATCTGTTGGGAATCTTGGTTCTTCCTTCTCCCAGACCACAGTTCTCACAACAGCTAATGTTTTGAAAGTACTGACTTTTTAAGCATGCCAGGAGGGTGGGTTCACAACCACCAGAATAGTATTTTTAAATCTTTATCCTAAGAATGTTAGTATGCTGTTTCACCCAAGGGTTCCTTCTAAGTGAACTCCTAAAAGAAAACAAGTTAAACACTTTTTCCTTTTCCTCTCCCACAAACCAAGCAAGACCACGGAAGTCAGATCTCTACTCTCCTGAGGAGGTTCTCTGACAAGATGGTTATCTGACAAAAATTTTTTCCTAGCCAACAAATCTAAATAAAGTACTCCCCTCACTCTCTCTCAGTCACCTTGCAGGCTTTATTTTCTTGTTAATCCTTTGTTTACATGGCCACAGCTTGCCCCTCCCACCCTCCGCTGGAATGCTGGCTCCACAAAGGCCCGATCTTCCCTCTTTCCACCCGTGTCCCCAGTGTCTCCCACCCCATCTGCACGTGGCTGGTGTTCAGGACACACACGGTGAATGAGTGTGACAACCAAGGGGTGATGTTTTCATCAGCA
This sequence comes from Anoura caudifer, assembly GCA_004027475.1. Taxonomy (NCBI): domain Eukaryota; kingdom Metazoa; phylum Chordata; class Mammalia; order Chiroptera; family Phyllostomidae; genus Anoura; species Anoura caudifer. The sequence goes on along the minus strand of PVKU01003522.1, from coordinate 103,175 downwards.
CGGAAGTCTGATAGCACCATGAAGACACAGACGTACCATGGTAAGCACATTAAAGCAATCTGATCTTAGGTCTTGATGAATACTGACCTTTACATTATCCAACCCCAATGAAAAAAGCTATTTTTCTCAAGGGAAGCTGCCTTATATTATATTATTACCACATATATTACATGTAACATAAAACATGTTTGTTTATGTTTTATGTACACATAATTTTAACATGAACCACAGTATACAAGAGTAGTTCAATAAATATTTAATAAAAATGAGATAACTTATCATTTCTTCCACATGAGTAAAATGCTAATTTAGCTAATGTAGGTGGCTGGAAAGCAAATTATGATGACATTCTATAACTATTGGTTTGTTTTTTGCAAATATAATAAAAACTGAGCCCATACCTATACAAATTGTGTTATACTTAACTTACTGAACACTACACAGTTTATAAAACATCTGTTTTCTTCCTCGGACTTTCTTAACAAAGAATTAGAGTCTCTGCAGGCATGTTTATTCTCGACCAAAAGCAACCAAAATCTAAAATATCTTTACCCTAAACATGGAACTTTTTTAAAAAGTACTTCATTCTGGCAATCCAACACATGTTCACCCTCACTCCACCAAATGAAGGACACTAGAGGTACGGAAACAGATTTTTAATTACGTACTTTAAAGAAAAGCATAGCTTTACTGGCTCAAAACAACTCAGTACCCATTTACCATGATATAAAAGTATGTTTTTTGCAGACTGGGGACTATAAAACTAGACTCACTGTGACTGATTTAGAGAATTTTTAATGTACTTACTCTGACTTCATTGACATTATCAGAATAATCCACACTCTGGCAAACATAGCTGTATCCTGCATTATATGATCCCAGGAATAACTGAAAAAAAAAAAAAAGTAATATTTGGACTAAAGTTTTAACAGATACAGCATTTAAAAACACTAAATACAATATGCAATCTTTGAAATAATTTTAAAAACCAGTACTGTCTTTAAAATTTTGAATGTATTAAACATTTAATGTGTTAGAATTTTTTAAATTTACTGTGTGGATTTATTCTAAAATTGAAATCTAAATTAAAAATCACATATAATTTTTGAACTAAAACATCAACTCTATCTAATTCATAATATTAAGAGAAATTTCGATTGACCATGACTCAGATCTAAGCCGCACTGATTTCTAGTCTTGATCCAGAGTTGTTTGCATCTAACGAATGAGGTAAAAGTACCAAATAAATTAAAGGTTTTTTTTACCCAGTTGAGATTCTGTAGCCTACGTCATCACTTAAACAAAAAAAAGTTTTTTAAGGAGAATGCTACTTATTTTCCTAGCATCACCAGACCAGTTCTCTCCATTCATACAGAATGCTAATGAAAAGTTTTCTGGGAAACAAATTCCTTTCACTCATAACTCAAAAAGTAGCTCTATCATCTACCCTTTAGGATTTCCCTTCATGGAGAATTTGCGGGTACCCAGAAAAGTATAAATGATTAATAGCAATAATTGTGTAACAATTAACTCACTTTACCTGCAATCCAAAATACAATGATAATAAGAAATAGGAGTTAATTCGAAATTGGTATGTTATACCCGCATATTTTGATTACTTACAAGCCTGAAACTGCTGAGTATGAATTACAAATAAATGTATGCAACTATTTAGTGAATGTTTAATATGTGGTAACCACCATGCAAAAAATTGTCTCACGTTTACCTCTGATACCCTAGGAGATGGGCATTTTCCCCATTTCATGGGGAAACGAGTCTAGGAAAAATTAAATAACTTCCAATGTCAGAAGAGCTCATAAGGGCTGTTTTAGAGTCCAGTCTGTCTGCTTCAGAATTCACTTCAAACACTTGTCCTATACCTTATATATGTTTTATATTTTTGTTATCCAAAATGAACAATGTCAATAATATAAAATTTACTTTTAAAGTAACTAACAGTTACGTTGGGGCATAACGTCACCATGATGGGTTTTCATATTCTTGTGGTAAACTTACCTCTCTGAAGATAAACAAATTAAGCAAAACCATCCCAAAGTTATAGACAATAAGCACCAAGCGCATCTGAAAAGGTTCTCGGGCCTTCATCCACTTGGGGCCCAGCCACACAAACAGGAGATAAAGCGTACTTATACAAAGCGTAGGCCATGGAGAATGCATTAGAGGCCAATTTTCCACACGTTTATCTGCAGAGAAAACAAAATAACATAACTAAATGTCTTATAAAATGAACTTATTAGGGATTATGTTTCAAATTAGTTTTCCTAATGTGACCAAATACAGATCACTGTCCTTTGAATTCCAACCAAAATACATGGCATAAAACCCAAAGAAACAAGACCAATCCTTGTGAGCGACTTTTGAAAATGAAGCTTCATTATATATGTCACACATTATGTTTTACAGAGAACCTAGAAAACAAAGACAAGAAATAAAGCTCGCTAAAAATGTGGAGCAAATTTCAGGTAAGTAATGAAAGCCTCCACACACAGAAAATACTAAATATTTTAAGGAGAAACATGTCTTCCACAGTAAACATGGGAAATTCATCAGTGCAGTTTGGAAGCTGCTCCCTCCCGCAGCTGAGACAGTCCGAATTAGTAAACTGACGAAGCGTGGGGAAATGAGAGCCATTTCCTGGGATACTTCTGGATGCAGAAGACAATGGTGCAGTTATAACTGGACGATTGTTAGACATCATTACAGTTCTGTAGTTTATTTAAATGCTAATCATAACATGCAAGTCATTTTTCTAACTTTTTCCTTAAGAACATAAGTCTATTTGTTTACCCATGAATATAACCAACTCATAAATATAAGTATAAATATATACCTATAAAATGCAAAATTATTTCATTTAAAATGAACAAAATACACTTAATATTTAAATAAGCAACCATGAATCAATTTTACAATATTTCTGCCACAAGTAAAACACTTCATGAAAATGAAATATGGGGCTAACAAAAATTAATGTTTTAATACATTACAAAAAGATATTGAAATTAAATTATATTTCTAAAAGCTAAACAGCATTTAAAAAGTTGTGAATCTAATGTGTAGTTTATTCTTGGTAAGGCAAAACATTTCTGTGTTCTATTTTCAGGAATATTATATAGTTTTAAAATAGTAAAAAAAAAAAATATTCTACCTTTCGGCCAGTTCCTAAACCTAACTGAAATAAATTTTATTTACTTGCTCATTACAATGTCCTCTATTTAAACTGTCCATTTTACTAAAACCACATATGTAAAATAGCTCTGGGTTGGATAATTACATCTCAAAATACTTTACTTAAAAATAATCTGTTTCTATACACTGTCTATACACTGTAGAAAATAGACCCGAGACGTGAAACACAAGTAGAATAAATATGCAATTGCATAGCCTCCAAAGTCAGGAAGTGACATAATAACTATGGTTTCTACTGTATCGAGTTATTGGAATGGTGTAATAGTGACCTAAAAGAAAAACACATATGAAAACAAGAAATACGAATATATTTCATAGTTTATAGGAGACCTATTATCTATCTATACATTTATGATTCTAGCACTCAAAGCAAAACGTACTTCAGAGCTAAAATAAACTAAAATACTTAAAAAGACAGGAGAGAGACAGTAAATGTCTCACAAGGAGGGAGGTGGTGGCTTTTCGTTTGAAGGCGCTGTGCCGCTAGGGTCCTATCATCACTTGTTCACTTTTCTTTAATGTTGTCATGTTATCCTTCCATGACCATATATATCTTTCCATGCCAACGGCCCCCTTAAACACGGGGTATTTATCTACTTAGATCTTTGCTTTTCTACATTATAGAACAAAACGTAACACAACCCCCTACACCTTAAAGCCTCGTCTACTTCGGATCACTGAAGGAGCTGCTGTGGCGTGTTGTTCCGAGCCCCAAACTTAAAGGCAGGTGCTGTTTTCCGTGAGATTGATACAAAGAGCAAAAGGACTCCTTCGAGCAATAATCTATACAACAAAGAAAGGAAGATAAATTCATCTGTAAAGAGATTCTAATTTCTACCACCATAGGTTATTTCTCACTCTTACCACACACAGAATTCCTACTGACTTCAAAGAAGTTCTAAGATGGAGGCGTAGGCAGACATACTTTACCTCCTCACAGAGCCACAAAAAGAAGTACAACTAAACCTCAAAGCAAGTAACATCCAGAACCGTCAGAAAATCAAACTGTGTGGAAGTCTGACACCAAAGAAGCCACATTCATCCAAATAGGTAGTAGGGGCGGAGATGTGGAGAGAGGACAGAGAGGTAAGGAGACCCTGAGTGGTGCAGAGAGCTGGCAGCAGGGGCAGGATGAGCACAGGCAGCCCCGCATTCACATGCGGTAGATAAAAATCAGGAGGGATACCTTGGGAGCCAGCAATCCCAGCCCCAAGCCAGACCGCACAGCCCAGGGTTCCAGTGTCAAGAAGGTAAATCCCCATAACTTCTGGCTGTAAAAACCAGTTGGTGTTGGGGCAGCAGAAAAAACTGCCAGATTTTCAGAAAACTCTGCTTAAGGGGTCTTAAAATGTATGCAAACCCACCTACTCTGGGATTCAACACCAGGGCAACAGCTGGAAGGGTACCAGTCACATGAGTGTATGAGTGAAGTGACTGGAAACCCAGCGAGTGATCCCCCAGAAGCCAGGCAGTGGCAGAGTCCCTCTCTAGGACCTCCTCCCACACAGAGCTGCAAACCAGTGAAGCTGGTTGCCCCACCCTGGTGATTACCTAAGGCTCCTCCCCACACATTTTACAGGTGCCTTTCACAGGGAGTCAAAGCAGCTCTACCTAATACACAGAAACAAACACAGGAAGGCTGTCAAATTGAGGAGACAAAGAAACATGGCCCAAATGAAAGAAAAGAATGCAAGCCCAGAAAAAGAACTAAATGAAACGGAAATAGCCAGCCTATCAGGTGCAGAGTTCAAAACACTGCTGACCAGGATGCTCAAAGAACTCATTGAGTACAGCAACAACATATAGGAAGAAATGAAGGTTACATTAAGTGGAATACAGAAAAGTCTATAGGGAACCAACAGTGAAGGAAAGAAAGCCAGGATTCAAATCAATGATTTGGAACATAAGGAAGAAATAAACATTCAACTAGAACAGAAAGAAGAAACAAGAATTTTTTTAAAAATGAGGACACTATAAGACAACTCTGGGACCCCTCCAAAAGTGCCAACATCCAAATCACAGGGATGTCAGAAACAGAAGAGGAAGAGCAAGAAATTGAAAACTTATTTGAAAAAATAATGAGAGACTACGGGTCTTTTATACAAGTTCCTTGACTTCAAAAAAAAAAAAATAATGAAAGAAAACTTCCCTAATTTGGTGAAGGAAATAGACATACAAGTCCAGTAAGCAGAGAGAGTCCCATGTAAGTTGGACTCAAAGAGTCCAAGGCATCATAATTAAAATGCCAAAGGTAAAAGGTAAAGAGAGAATCTTAAAGGCAGCAAGAGAAAAGAAAATAGTTACCTACAAAGGAGTTCCCATTAGGCTATTAGCTGATTTCTCAAAAGAAACTTTGCAGGCAAGAAGGGACTAGCAAGAAGTACTCAAACTGATGAAAAGCAAGGACCTACAACCTGGATTACTCTATCCAGCAAAGCTATCATTTAGGGTGGAAGGATAGATAGAGTGCTTCTTTGACAATGTAAACCTGAAGGACTTCATCATCACCAAGCCATTATTACATGAAATGTTAAAGGGACTTATTTAAAAAAAAAGATCAAAACTATGAACATGGAGAAAAGGCAACAAATTCACAATTATCAACTGAATCTGCAAAAATGAAAACAAAACAAAATTAAGCAAACAACGAGAACAGGAATAGAATCATAGATATGGACATATCTGGAGGGTTATCAGTTGGGAGTGGGGAAGGGGACAGGAGAGAACGGGGGAAAAGGTACAGGGATTAAAAAACATAATTGGTAGGTACAAAATAGACAGGGGGACGTTAAGAACAGTACAGGAAATGGAGAAGCCACCGAACTTACGTGCACAACGCATGGACGTAAACTAAGGGGGAGGGGGACTGCTGGAGGGAAGAGGAGTACCAGGCAGAGGTGGGCACAGGGGGAAAACTGGGACAACTGTAATAACATAATCAATAAAATATACTTAAAAAAGAAAAATTCTGAGCAGCAAGTAAATAAATTTACAGAAATAGGTCCAAAAATTGCCCTGAAAACAAGATTACACAATGGAATACTACACAGCAGAAAGAAAGAAGGAGCTCTACCCTTCGTAACAGCATGGGTGGAACTGGACAGCATCATGCTAAGCGAAATAAGCAGGCCAGGTGGTGACAGACATATACTGTATGATCTCACCTATAATTTTAACCTAATCAGCAAAACAAACAAACGAGCAAAACAGAACCAGAGCCATGGAAACAAACTGACAGTGACCAGGGGGGAGAGGGAAGGAGAGTAAGGGGGAAAAGTAGGAGAAGGGGCAAGGCAAGGAACACAAATAGGGGACTCACGGGCAATGGGGGGCAACTGACTGTGTGGAAGGGGACGGGGCAGGAGAGAGCAATGGGGGAAAAGGCTGGACAACTGCAACTGAACAACAATAAAAAAGGAAAAAACAAACAAATAAAAATCGGGTCTCTCTGATGTATAGTGTGGGTAACCTGTACAATTCTCTTATTCAACGGAAAAAATTAAAGAGAACTAACAGAGAGAGAAAGAAGAAGCCAAAGATCTGACAACATGAAACACTAAGCGAGGCCAACAGAGGAGTAAAAAGGTGGCGCAGAGCAGACAGAACAGATATCAGGGAAGTCATGCAAGACTTCATCAGTAAACAGAGTTTTAATGCCAGCCCTGCTGCTGTGCATGGGCGCAAGGTCTTCATCTGCTTCATCTCTGAAACCTGACAGAGAGGTCACCGAGATCAGTGCTTCTCCAACTTTAGTGAGAAGAAGAGTCACCTGGGGGCTGGAGGGGAGAATGTTAAAGTGCAACTTGTGACTCAGTAGGTCTGGGGTGTTCCCAATTTCTAGACAGATTCTGCATTTTCTAGAAAGCGCCAACTGATGTTATGCTAATATTCCATGGACCATATTTTCAGTACCAAGAAACTAGGTGATGCCTTAAGTTTTTTTTTTCAACTTCTGAAAATTGTTACTTTTTAAAATAATAGTTAGGAGGAAGAATGGAACTGAAGGTGAGGAAAGCTGGACCAAGAACATAGGCGTTTCTCACTGAGTAGGGGACTCATTTGGCACTGCCAGAGAATCTGCACATGTCCACGCTGTCCAGTGACCTTCCTCTAAAATGTAATCTCCCTAAAGGCAGGGGCTAGGGCTTTCATTCGTATATTCCAAGGCCCACCAAAGTGCCAAAATAAGCATTTATTCGATGAATAAATGAGTGGACTTTTTCCATTTGAGTCCTTTATTCTCTATCCCTTCAGTGAAATCTAAATGCACATTTACTAGCATTCAAGGTTTCTTCAGTGCACAGCCACCCCGTCCTACAGCTCTTCCCAGACCCCCTTCTTGTTGGCATGTGCCTCCAACCTGAAACCAAGGCACTTCAAAGCAGTATTTGGTGAGTGAGTGTGCGCTCTGTAAGGCTCAGTGTCTTCAACACACTGCTTTCTCCAGAGAAAAAGGTGCTCTTCTTTGCCCAACAATGCAAGTCGCGCATTCGCATGGCCACTGCCTTTTCAGCCTATAAAAGGCCATGTTTCACACCAGATCCTTTTCAAAATAGCCGTTCCAGCTCTCAAAAATACCACTTCCAGTGATTACTATGGAAGTTGTAGCGATTGTCATCAGTGACCTGAACGCAGGATGATAATTTCTGTCATATGATATTTCCATGAAATTTCTCCATGTCTTTGCAGTTGTGTCTTTCTGAATTTACCTGCATTAATATTTCCTTTAGTAATTCTACAACATTCAAATATCACATGCTGCTTTTACATGTTCCCTTTTCCACTAAAAAGATGGCCTGGCTTCATCACAGTAACACAATGATAGAAAATTTGCCGCTACTCATAGGCCTGCTCCTCAAGTTCTGAACCAAAAAAAAAAAATTAGGGATTAAAATAGTCAAGGAAAATTATGAGTACGGAATTTATATAATTTATATAACCTTAAGATAATGAATTATCCAGCTTTTCATCTACTCAAAAGTTAAATAAATTTGTTGCCTTTCTTCTAAGAAAGATGTGTGCATTTGCTTGCCCTTTCTGTTTGCTCTGCCCTTAGGTTCTATTGAGACACAGCTGACCTGTATCACTGTAGGAGGCACACAGCATGATGGGTTGATTTACATACACTGTGCAATGATTAGTACAATAAGCACAGCTAACATTCATCTCCTCACACAGATTCAATAGAAAGAAGAAAAGAAAAAAGGAAGACATCTCCTTGGGACGCGAGCTCTTAGGGTTTACTCTCTAACTTTCCTGTCTGTCACACAGCCCTGCTGGCTGCGGCCACTGAGTTGTACGTTAGTCACACCCCTGGCACTGACCTACCTTCTAACTGGAACTTTGTACCTTTTGACCACCTCCTCCCCTTCTCCCTTCTCTCACTCTCCAACTCTGGTGACCACAAATCTAATCTCTGCTGGGGATTTTATTCTTGGAATAATATATTTTAAAGATAAATTATAAATTAAGTGCCCTATTCAATTAAGTTATGCTGAATCCAAATATACAATCGATTATGCATATTAGAGTAAAAGAAATATATTGCTAGTATGTCGGCAATATCCTAATCCTACACAGTTATAGGTGGGATTCCATACCATGAATTTATTAGGGGAAAAAAGAAAAAAAAATTTATTGAAGAATCCTGTCCTTTCTGCCACCACTAGAGTCAAATTCTGTTATCAAGGAGATTCAAATGGCTTTTACGCGACACTCTTAGGAATGTTTTATTGAAAAAGCTTGTTTAGAGGGGATCAATAATGGCACAAACACAAACTGACTCTAGTCGATTTGTTTGTCATATTGTTTGTCTGTTTTTTAATCCTCACCTAAGGACATGCTTATTGATGTGAGAGTGGTGGGGGGGAGGAGGAGAGAGAGGGACAGAAACATTGATGTGAGAGAGAAACATCAATCAGTTGCCTCTTGTATGTGCCCCGACCAGGGATGGAACCCACAACCCAGGTGTGTCCCTGACTGGGAATCAAACCTGCGATCTTTTGTCCGTGGGACAATGCTCCAACCCAACTGGGCCGCCTGGCCAGGGCTGCCTGTCTGATTTTTGTATTTTATACTATTAATAGGCTTATTAATATGGTTATGCCTTCATGTCTTAGTGATTTTGCTCTTATTTTGAATTATTTACTAATAATTTCAAGTCTTTCATGTTGCATGAAATCCTCTACCTAAACTAGAGGGGTAGAATTTTAGATTTAAAAATGATCCCTTTATCTTAAAAATGAGATTCAGAGAGTTCAAGAGACTTGCCCAAGAATGTGGAGCAAGAGCCTCATGGCTCCGGCAGCTATTTCAGTACCACTCAGTCACCATGTCCATCAATTTTAAGAGAGAAAACTTCCCAATTTCTTCCTAAATTACAGGCACAAATGATACTTCAAGATGGAATTCAAAGGAAAGAAAATGAGAGACCTATAAAAATTCCCTTAACAGAAAAACAAACAAACAAACAAAAAAAAACAAAAAAAAACCACGCACACAAACAAGAGATCCTCAAACAAACCAAGTTTCACACTTCCTTACGGGCTGCACCTGGCAGACCTGGCCTAAGGTCATGAAAGCGTTAGAAGCCATGACACAGTGGTGGGAAAGGTTGAAGGACGTCTGGCCTGGAGAAAAAGAAAAAGACCTCAGCATATACTAAAGGACCTAAAGAAAGATTAGATTTATTCTCTATTTTTGGAATGTAGAATTAGAACCGATGAGAAGTTTTAGAGAGCTAAGTTACACCTAAATTCAGAAAATTCCAACTACTGGGTCTTTTTTTCTGTAAGTAGAAAAAACTAGGTTTCTGTCTATTTGTTGTTCTGTTTTTGCTTTTTGATAATGAGTTACCTATCACAGTTTTAAAGTAAATTTAAGCAAACCTAAAGCTAAATATTAAATAAAGCAAATCAAGTTCAGGAACAAGAGACTTTAATAAGAAGAATTACCAAGGTACATTACTGTAACCCTCCCAGACCCTTTAGGGTTAACTTATTCTTGGGAAATAGTTTCCATTTAGAACTTTCTACTTCATAAAGCTCATGCCAAATGAAACTGATTTATTTACAAACATTACTATGGTCAGCAATCATACAATTTTATCTGCATTAAAGGCCACATAATGCTTATACAACTGAATGTGTGTCAAAACTCACAAACAATTCACTAAAAATTAGAGTTAATTTTATTATCTGTATATTATACCTTATTAAAAATGGGATTATACCCTAAGTATCCTAAAACACTAATTCAAAAGAACCTATGCACCCCAATGTTCAAAGCAGCACAATATACAATAGCCAAGTGTTGGAAGCAACCTAAGAGCTCACCAGTAAATGAGTGGATCAAAAATCTATGGTGCATTACGCAATGAAATACTACACAGCAGAAAGAAAGAAGGAACTCCTCCCATTCACAATAGCATGGATGGAACTGGAGAGCAATATGCTAAGTGAAGGAAACCAGGCAGTGAAAGACAAATACCTTATGATCGTACCTATAAGTGGAACCTAATCAACAAAAAAAGCACGCAAGCAAAACATAATAGAGACATCGAAATAAAGAACAAACTGATAGTAACCAGAAGGGAGAGGGATAATGGGAGAAAATAGGGGAAGGCCCATCAAGAAACATGCACAAAGGATGCATGGACAAAGCCAAAAGAGGTAGATTCAAGGGTGGGAAGCAGGGATGGGTGGGGCGGGGGGGCTGAGGTGAAGTGAAAATGGACAATGAACTTGACCAACAATAAAAAAAATGGGAAGAAAAATCATTCATCTAAAGTGGGGCTTCCCTTGGACACCCTCCACCAATAGGTTTTTCTTTATTGAATTTATTGGGGTTACATTGGTCAATAAAATTACATAGGCTTTAAGTGCACAGTTCTACAACACGTCATCTGCACAATGCATTGGGCACTCACCATCCAAAGTCCAGTCTCCTTCCATCACCATTTATCCCCCATTTACCCTCTTCCACCTGCCCCCACCCTCCTTCCCTCTGTCACCACACTGTTGTCTGTGTCCATGATCCACCAGCAGGCTTTTATTCTTAACCAGGTTTGTTTCTTAAAATCCCATGTCATGTTAGATAGAACAGACTTTCAAGTGAGACTCTCTGCCTCTTCTGATCTAAGTGATTTTGGGGGGGCTTTTGGTCCCTGACCTCTGGAAACTCATTAGGTATTGGAGGAGAAGGCCGACATGAACAGTCAATCGCTTTGCAGGTTAGTGAGCACAGTGACAGAGGCCAGTCTTAAGAACAATGTTAGGTCAGGAGAGAGGAGACAAGGTGAACTTCAAGAGCAAACATTTGAATTGTTTCTCAAAGAACAGAAGAGGAATTTGTCAAGCAGACAGGAGGAGTGGTCTTCTCACAGAGAGAACCATAGCCCAAAATAGCCCAGGAAGAAACAGCCCAAAGCGGCCAGAGAGGAAGGAAAAGATGAAACAACATCATGGAGACCAAGAGAGTAAGATTTTTCCAAAATGGTGGGGTAGGCGACACACTCTACAGATGAAGAATCAACGGTTCTTTTCTTTTTAATGAGGAAGTAATATGTCGCAGAGTTGACGGGTGCTGATTAAACGCCAAAGTTCCTAGCACATATGGATGCCACAAAGGCATTCCTTCTGCTGCTTGCTACTTCCTCTCCACTCCAAATCTTCATACAAATGAACCCTATGTCCGGAATAACCCGAGCCCCTCCCACTAAAGGTCACGTCCTTTGATGTCTTCTAGGCCTTTTCTCCCTGATCTAGAGTTCTCCAGGCTCTGAATATGGACTCTCAAGTCATACTACCAGCATTAGAATCCTGCCTCCCTCACTCACCATCTGGATACACCTGAACGAGTTACTTAGTCTCTCTGGCCTTATGGATGATAAATAGGGGGTTGTTTGGAGGAATGAATTATGCACAGCGTCTAACACAGAATAGGAGCTCAATAAATGTTGACAATAGTCATTATTATTGACAATAATCCAACCACTAAATCCTCCTCTCTTCCAAGCCAAAGAGTTATACCCAATTTTAAAAAAATTACCATCAATAATAAATCTTAGGGAAAGAGTTTAAACTGAGAAGACAGAACATTTTATATTTATTCGGGAGAGAAATTACATAGCAAATCTAATTCTGATTTTGAATTATTTAGAGAGGCTTTTTTAAACACCTCTTTTAAAGAAAATGTAAACCAGATGTACTAAATAATAAAATACTTGTAATCCATCCAATAGTTTTGAAGTAACCCAAGTCCTTTAGAAAGCTCTATTATATACAAATAACTAATTTTCACAACAAATTATCACTGTGTATACTAAAGCAGCCTCCTTAAATGTCTCTAATAGACTTCCTCTTTCTCTTTTTCTTTTTTTTTGAAGGCATGATAACTTTCAAAGGTTTTTAGAACTCAGGATTTCTACCAGTCAACATGAGCTTTCTTCCTCAATTAGTCTAAGTTGTTCATCATCTCCTCTCCAAAGAAATTAATAAAATGTTTAATTTTTAGAACACCTAAATTCCTAGATGTAACAAGAAAGAGCACAGTATTACAGTAGGAAATACTCTCCGCTGGGAAGGATCTGGGCAGTCACGTGCAGCAGAGGCAGGGTGGCACGGGACAAGGAACAGAGCCGGAGGTGAGAGCGCTGGACTCTGGCTCTAGTGGGAGGTCTCCAGCCCAGCAACTGTCAGCCTGAAAGTCTCTGAGCCACAGCTCCCTCCTGCGCAAAATGGGGGCAACAGTAAGATTACCCAAACCACAGAGTTGCTTTGAGGCTCAAACTGAAAACCCTCTGTAGGAAACTCCTCCAACGTTAACTCTTTTTATACTTGAAAATATTAAATACGGATTTTCTCAGACGTTTAGAGCACACCGTGATTTACCTCTGTCATGTCATGCAACTGTCCTGCCACTGTCTGTCTGTGTCCCACGCCACCCGGGGCAGGGGCTGTCTGTTATCTCTGCAGCCACAAAGGCTTGCACAGTGGAAGCACCAAGCATATGGTGAGGACTAGCAGGCTGAAAGAAAGGCACACAGTATCTAGAAAATGAATCTACTGCTACTGTTAGAACAGACATTCCGGACATTTCTAAACTACCCTTTCGATTCAGCCAAAATGAACAATTACTGATCAATCTGGTTCTAAAAGATATGCAGTCCCTGTTGGGGTAAAAAACAACAACTAAATATTCTATAAAAATTCATGATAACTGTTTGGTTTTCTTAAGTACATTTTAAAATCAATAGCTGAAGAACATTTTAAAATTCTTCCTTTTCCATGGTAGCACAGGCGAGCAGATTATCGAAGATACCAGGAATACTGCATTCCCTTGCTATTCCGTCTGGTCCATGTATCAGCAGGAAAGCATCTCCTGGAAGCTTAATAGCAGAAAATCCCAGGCCTCACTCCACACCTATTAAACCAGAATCTGTGTTTTAATATGATTCCCGGGTGATTTACATATTAAAGAACTGCTGTAGTTTGCTCAGAAATGTGGGCCAACTTTATATAATATGTAATCAAGTCATAAAAATTTGATTAATTTTGCCTAGAATCTACCTGAGTAAATCAGCTACTTCTTTCTCTTCTAACATCTATATGTCTACTTAGACTACCATGAGATCTTGAGAAAGACTTCATCTCTATGACAGGGATGAACTAAATAAAACCATAAGGCCTCTTCTAGGTTCCAATCTAAAATATGATGCTTAATATATTCTCCAAGCCAAGTAAGAGCTCAGGTTATCAGTGAGTGAAAAGCGCAGAAGCAGAGGAGAAAGGTCTTCTGTAACGCAGTGCAGTGGGGCAGGAAATGACCTGAGACAGGCCCTGGAAGAAAGTGCCCGTTCGGAAGTTGGTGGAGGATGAGCGTCAGGTCCGTTTCCTATTCGGTCAGGGAGGTGAGCATGGAAATGTGTACTTTAACCCCTGGGAGCACAGGAAAGAGCACGGTGATTTGAGCGTGGAAGAGCACGGTGATCTGAGCGTGGAAGAGCACGGTGATTTGAGCGTGGAAGAGCATGGTGATTTGAACATGGAACAGCGCCTGGATGGATGTAAGGAAAGGGCGGCTCTGGCGGATGCAGAGGAGGACCGGGCAGGAGCTGGGTCGCAAAACGATGAAGAGGTCAGACTGTGATGGGCAGACAGGCAGGGATGGAGACCTTCACCGGCAAAGCAAGTGTAAGCTTGTATCTGAGAGTGTGAGCGAACTAATGGCTGAGAGCCTACTGCAGGGTTGGAACGAGAGGGCAAAAATGTTCTGTGTAACCCGGTTGTGTAACAGTCACCAAAGAACCTAAAACAATGAAGGGAAGAGTTACCAAAGAGAGGAGGAAAGGATTTTGGTTCCCAGTTTGCCTGAACAGAGATTTTAATAAGGTAGAAAGTGAGAGAAAGTATAATTCCCTTAAAAAGTAAATAAATAATGATGGGTTCAGGGGCTGCAAAGGAGGAAAAAACAGCATGGATGAGCTGAGTGAATCGATATGTGATTCAAGCTGAAGACTGATTACTCTGAGGTTTAATTCGGGAGAGTTAGCACTAGATGGATAATCCAGGGAAAACCATTTACTCACTTGGAAAATGTGGATAATAGTACCCAGGTCAAAAGAAGGTGAGAATCAAATGTGATAATAAATATGAGCATTGTCCACAGGGCCTAGCACTCAGCAAGCACCTATAAATGTTCACTGTTATCACTGGGCAATGAAACAGTATTTGCTGAACGAATAGGGGGCGGTACTGCGCCTGGAAAGGTCGCTCAGGGGGTAGCAGATTCAATCCCAGCTCTGTCATTTTCCAGCTGTGCAGTTGTAAGTCTATTTCTTCACCACAGAGTGATGAAATACTACCTGCTTTATTGGGATTCCATGAACATTGAATAAGATAAGGTGTATAAAATGCACACCACAGCATTCTATAATCCGCATGGTCCTATACTACAAGCTCAATAAATAGCCGCGAGTTCCACCATGCGCGGACGGTATCTAAATTCATGGTTAAAAAAGAATGACAAGAAGGTAAGGGAGGGGGAAGATGAAAATTAGAGTTTGGGTGGTGAGCACAGAATGCAGTCTACAGATAATGCGTTACAGAACTGTATACTTGAAACTTATATGCTATTAACCAATGCCACCCCAACAGACTTAATTTTTAATAACATATTCACAAAAGCAAGATCATAGGGGAAGGGAAAACAATGCCAAGGCAGGTGGCTCAAGAAGAGGCCCTGAGGGAAATATAAATATTGATATGGTACAGAATATATACATATACATGTATGTGCATATACATATATAAGGAGTACAGAGGAATGCCTCACAAAGAACATACATGCATGACCCCCAGGCACAGACAATGGTGTGGGGATTGCCTGAGGGAGTTGGGGGGGAGTGTAGGTGGGTAAAGGGGGGAAAATTGGGACAATTTCTACTAATTAACAGTAGTTTCTAGTTCTTGTATTATGAAATTTGGCAAACACTTTCATAATTCACTTTGATAAACTTTTTAAGGTACTAGTTACTCCATATATGGAGGTCAACTTCTTCTCAAGCAAAATACCACATTTTATATTTTATATGTAAATTATGCTGTATATTCTATATGGCATAAATATACACATTTATATAAATAAATATCACTTTTTAACTTAATCTCTTACAACAGCCTTACAGTCCCTTTGAGCATTTCAGATGTCTTTCTGTAGATTATCTCTAATGGTACTATGACTTTGCTCAGATTTAGTATTCTAAGTAGCGACACTATGCAGACAAGATTGTAGTCAGTATTGGGTAAAGTAAGAGAAGACACATAGGTCAGAAGACTGATGGTTGCTTTCATGCTTGGCTAGCGTGATGGGGAGACAAAACGACCCGTTTAGACCCATTTCCAACACAGTGTTCGTCTTGCAAGTTATTGAGTTTCTATGACTCTCAGGGCCTTCTGCACATATGGAAATAACAATGTCTTCAGGCCTATCTCCCAGGGTTGTTGTGAGGTTCTTAGTAAAACTGGAAAGCAAAATACAAAGGCAAGGTTGTCTTCCTATTCTAGCGATTGGGATTTTTGTTACGGCAACAGCTATGCCTGCTCCATATAAAGCCATTTTACTGTAAGCTGAAAAATAAAAGAATCAATCGCTTTAGCATTGAACACTGAAAAAGATCATGCCTATAGGGGCTATCATATTAATCACATAATATATTAAATTCATTTTAATTGTGATAAACACACGGAGTTTACCACCTTCGCCATTTTCAGCGTACAGTTCAGTGGTGTTAAGTACACGCACACGTTGTGCAACCAGTCTCCAGAGCTTTTCTTCTCGTAAAACGGAAATTCCACACCCAGACAACTACTCCCTGTCTGCTCCTCCCCATCCCAGCCCTTTGCAACCCCAACTGCTTTTGGTTTCTATGATTTTAACTACTTTAGAGACCTCATGTAAGTGGAATTAAACAGTATTTGTCTTTTTGTGACTGGCTTATTTCACTCAGCACACTGTCCTCAAGGTTCATTTACGCTGCAGCAGGCATCAAAAGTCCCTTCCTTGGTAAGGCTGGGTAATACTCCACTGTATGTATATGCCGTATCTTCTTTATCACCCATCCATCACTGGGTTGCCTGCACCCCCTGACTATCACGAATAACGCTGCTATGAACGTGAGTGTGTAAAAATATGCAAAATTCTTTAATACATATCTTGTGCCTAAGTTTTCACTTGATAAACAAATAAAAATGAAAACACAGAAGCTTACTCTTTTGGTTATTCCAATTCAAAATCACAAGTGTGTTTATGTGACTGCACCTAAAAGTAACTGATTCATTCCTTCAATGATCTAATACATTTGGACTTCAAATTTCACGACTTATATTTTAATTAAAATATAATACAAATAAAATGCCACATTAAGGTATTTGTTTAAGAGTGGCAACATTTTATGAAGAAAAATATACAGCAAAATTTTCTGAATTAACCTTTTAGTTAAGGAACATACTCAATCAGAGCCATTTACTGCCTTTGTCTTCTCCATATTCAAAGACCTACATAGTTCTAGGAATTTTACAAAAATTTTAAACCACACTTCCAAATTTAAACTAGAAAGACAGAAGAAAAAGTGTTTATAATTGAAAATCTTTCATAATGATGTATTATAAAATTAGACAAAATAGTTAACTCCTGGTTACTGAAGGACTAACTAGACAATCAGATACTGTATTATCACAGTGCTGTGTGCTGTAACAATGCCACGTCACAGCAGGAGCTTAAGTATCTGTATCTTTTGTTTTTCTATTCCTTTACCTATTTCTTATGGAACATATAATAGAAAGTAAAAAAGACTAAATATGAATCTGTTAGTTTTACTATTTGAGCAGCACTGATAACTGTTTTGTTGGAAAGATTGTAATTATTACACAGAATGAGGTTTTTGAATTATTGATCAATGTTTGTTTATCTGAAATTGCTTCATGTATTTAAAGAATTTTTTAAAAGTTACACCTAGATCCATCCATGCTGTCTGGAGAGCATTATGCTAAGTGAAACAAGCCAGGCAGTGAAAGACAAATACCATATGATCTCACCTATAAGTGGAACCTAATCAACAAAACAAACAAGCAAAATACAACCAGAGACTTTGAAATAAAGAACAATCTGATATTAACCAGAGAGGAGGAGGGAGAGGGAAAATAGGGGATAATGGGGGGCATCAAGGAACATGTATAAAGGACACATGGACAAAGTCAACAGGTAGGTTTGAGGGTGGGAGGTGGGGATGGGGGTATGGTGGGATGAAAAGGGAGACAACTGTACTTGAACAACAATAAAAAGAAAAAAGAAAAAAGTTACACCTATAACCAGAATTTGAGAACTGGATGAGACCCTACAGATTACTTAATTCAACTTTCTCTATTTACAAATGAATAAAGTTGAGGTTGGAAAAGCAAATGGACTTACCCAAACTCTCAAAGCTAATTAGCAGGAGAGCTAGGACTAAAGCCCAGCTCATCTAGATCCCATCCAGTGTACTTTCCATGGTCTATTCCATGAGGCCCTCCTCACTTCCCCACACTACACGATGCTGCACAGGCAACCAAGAGGGAAGGAGAATTATGTCTGATTTTGTATCTCTTGAAAGTAACAGTTTTGTGCTAATAAATGATTTAGTGATTTGATTCCCTCATTAAATTTAGTCGACATTAATTGAATCTATGACTAACATGATGAAAATCATTTAAAAATGTTTCCTGTGATTTAGTGTGATCCAAAACCTTATTAGCATTTAGCAACCAGAATATTTCAGTATCTGAAATCATGCTTGACCAAGGGGGTCATCTTCTCAATCCATATGAAATCAACATGTGCCACTCCCTAGCGCTGGGGAGAAAAATACAAAGAAGTGAAAGGTAAATAATAATGGTTAAACAGTTCAAGACAGCAGACTCACAGAAAGAACGGTTGGGGGAGGGACAAGAGTTCTCGCTAAAGGCAATGGGATCACATGAAGCAACGAAGGCCAAGACAGGCTTTATAAAGAAGGGAAACTGTGCTGGTCCTGGTGAAAGGACATCTGCAAAGGTAAACTGGGAAGGCGCAGTTGGGGGCGCACCCATTTTACTCAGTGGTGAGCTATCCAAGTTGGCTAGAGCTGCAGGTCTGTGGGCAGGGAGATACCAACTAACCAGGTCAGAAAGAAAACTTGGAAACTGGTTGTGAAAGGCTATGTATCTCCTCCCTTCTCTTTTCTAAGAGTCCATACCCATGTGATTGTTTTTCTGTTTTTATATGTTTTATTTAAATCATTTTTTGTTGTTATTCTATTACAGTTGTCTCAATTTTTCCCCCTTTGCCCTCCTCCACCTTTCCCATCCCCAGTCGGTAAAGGACAAATAGCATATGAGCTCACCTCTAAGAGGAATCTAATGAACAAAATTAACTAATGCACAAAATAAGAACCACATGATTTTTAAAAATACATTCTAATACATTCTCCTTCCAAGGAAAAAAATAAAACAATAGCACCTTGATTTCTTAAAGAGAAATGTCCTGAGAATGAAAAGGGGAAAACAGAGCCATCCAAAAGGAGAAAAGGCAGATTCTGTTAAACAACTCCTCCCTGCGTGCTCATATGTGTTTAATTCAAAATAAGTGACTCAAAATAATAAATGATTCAAATCGAAATTAGCAGGTTAATAATAATAAATCATTCACTCATGACAATATCATACGGCTCTGAGAAAAAATAAAACAAATTGAATTTTAAAAGAATGACTAACTTCTTCATGGCTCTTAAGAGCATTGTCTGATAATTGTCTCTAGTTCTTAAAACCTCTTCTCTCTCAGCCGAAGAAACTAACCGTGTAAAACTGTGTCCTGACACCAGTTTTAGAATTGGCATTGTTTTACTCTCTTACAATTCCATCTGTGATGAGATTTCTACTACATGCTGATGGGAAGACAGACAAGAGCATCAGCCATTGAAGTCCAGGACTCTGCCACCTAAATCAGGCTCCGGTGAAGGGAAAAAAACAACAACCAACTAACCGAACCAAAAAAGAAAAAAAACAAAAAACAGAAACAGAAAACCCTAAAATGGTGTGGACCTCTTAAAAGCTTCAGGTTGGCTATTAGAGAAGAACAATCCTAGAACCTCGTGCAAAACACTGACCAAGGGAGATCCCACGTTGGGAACTGGCAATACTACATTTACTTGTCTTTAATTAGCTGCCTAAACCTTGCAACACCTTTTCTTGGAGAAAACACTGAAAATGGTGGCTGGGTTCCCAAACTAATCCAAATCAAAAACAAAACCTACTTTTGACAGTAACAAACGAAAATGTGCACATTAACTGCGATAAATAAAAATAAAACGAATGTAAATATACTACACAGTGTTTAAAAGGCATTCTTTCTGGGGCCTAGCCATCTCCGGACCAGACCTGCTGCTCTTAGCCCAGCTTATTCGAGTTGAGTCAAAGGTCCCCTCCCACAAGCCCCCAGTTTCAGCAAACCAGGTGACACGCTGGCCCTTAAGCACACCGCCAGTTTCCAAGTACTCTCCCAAGTTACCACAGCAGCTTCATATGATTGAACAAGTTCTAAAACAGCTTGAATATGCGTGTCACCGCTAAGACCGTAGTAGAGGTAGGAGAGATGAGAAGAGGACTTCCCTAACCTTCCCTGGGCCCAGCTAGGCCTGGCTGACAGACCATGCTGACCTCAGACCACGGCCTTGACCCTCCAGACTTGTAAGCTGCAGGAGGACAACTAATGACCAGTGTTCTCATTCCCTCGCCAGAGCCCAGCACTGTGCCTGCACATGGCAAGTCACGTGGACAGAATGAATGATTGTCTACGCCCAGCCTCCAGACTTCACCATTGCCCCTCCTCCTCTGCCGCTCTTCTTCCTCTCCCTTCTGCCCCTTCCAAAGTGAACGTAAGGACCCAGCAGGACGGGCCTTTCGTACTCTAACTTAAACTCCCGAGTAGACAGAAATTTTTCATCAAAATGTTGGATACTACATCTGCAAACGGAGAGCAATGCCAACCCCCCCCCACATACACGTACACATGCATGTGCATACATACACCATGAACCATGGCTATTTAAAAACAGGGATTCAAAAAGAAATACAGTGATCCAGGAGACATTCGGTCTTATTGTGGGAAGGCTGGTTATTAACTCTCCAGATGTTTTTATGCCAAATGTCAGTTACACAAAAGGTTACTAATAAGCATTTATTAAAATAATGAATGAACAATGGATGATGTAGATAATTTAAGTTGTTACAGATTGGGGAATATTTAGGTTCATCAGTTTACATCTCTTGATTATTCACTTTGAGTCTAATAATTTTAATATACTCATAAGTAAAAGAATAGAAAAAAATAAACACAACAACATCAGAGTAACTACCTACTCTCATACCACCAACTGGTGCAAAGTCCCACATCGCCCTATACTTTCTTATATAATATAAACCAAGATTCATTGACTTGTTTAAAATATTTAAAAAGATAATAGTATATGGAAATAAAAACATTTTTGTTTTTTAAGAATACAACTCTTTCAAAGTTTCAATTCCATGTACAAAGTGTCAATGATACAGTAAACGTGACATCTTCTGTGTTGATATACTATGGACCACATGCTGTATTTGCTAGATATGTGCTGCTGAAAAGCCCAGTTCTTATACATGGCTTTGGACATATTTTATTAAAGAGCACCATTTGATAAAATAGCTCAAAAGACTATTTTTGCAGGAACTGTTTGTCCTAAGACAAAAATCTCTTCGATCATCAAATACATTCTACAGATCTGTATTATTCCTACTATGACAGTCCCAGGTAGATACAGGTTATTCACACTTAGGTAGAAACATCAGTGGTGAAAAAGACTTAGTGAAGCAATAGAACAGAAAGACGGAAGCATGTAACTAGTTCTGGGGATGAAAGCTCTCAAGGCACAGGGCTCGCTCAGTTCTCTCCCTGAATAATCCGGGTCCTTTCACAACAGCCACCGCTATTTCTCAAGACCATCTTTCCCTCCACCCATTTTTATTGCCCCCCTTCCCAAACTTCTGACTCATCAACTTTTCTTCAGCCTCATCTAATATGCCTGAAACTCCTTCGCCCAGATTTTCATGAAATTACAGCGAGAAGACATCCTCTTGGAATTGGATCAGTGCTAGTGAGTCAAAACAAAGGTATCTGGATGGCCTGGAAGGGAGGAGATGAGGCAGTGAAAGGAAATGGAACACCATAAGCTTCATGTCTGTTCTGCCTGAGCCTGAAAAACACTCCTCCTCACACAGCAGCAAAGGCAGAACAGGCTACATCCCACTAACCCTCTAAGGTAGTTAAGAAATACCATCTATCTATACTGGGTAGCTGATTACAGAAAGCAAGGAAGCAGTCTCAGGTTTCGTAAGTGGATAGCCAGGGAATGGGTGAGCACCTTTCCTCTGACCTGCTCGTGGGAGGTCACTTGGTCCCAGTGGCTACTCTGGCTTCTCAGTCTCAGCAACAATATTATTTTATGTCTTCATATGCAAGTAGCAAGCTTTCACATAAGGCAACTGCAAGTTTCCCTATTTCATTCATGATGTTTTTACACAAACATCATTAGGAAGGAATTAACGACCATACAAAGGTATGTTCTATCTTTGCTCTCAATTCTCTCTGAGACTCAAGAGGTGGGAAGGAAATGACAGACAGGAATGAGGACTCCTGGGTGTGGCTCTAGCTATATGGAGATAGGAGGACCTTGACAATGTGTGAACTCTAAAGAATGCAAAGTGCAATTACCTGCCAGAGAGCTTCTCTGGTGTTTGGCTCAGCACAATTGCATAATGGGAAACCCTGATGCAATGTTTAAATAACCAAAATCAGTTCTGAGATGAAGGGAAATTTCATATATGTGTGTGTGCGTGTGTGTGTGTGTGTGCGTGTGTATGCAATTCCCAGGTTATGTAGGTACAGCATAACTTCAGTGTAACAATACACAGAAGAAAGATTTAAAAAGGAAAAACTCCATTAAAACCTCTTTTAACCATTTTCTATTGCATTGGCTAATTAAATAGCTTACTTCTCTGTGTCAAACTTAAGAATTTATGAAAAAGAACCCAATTTTCAAAAGAAGTTAAAGCCACATCAATGTCAGAGAATCATTTGTCTCACCCAGAAACAACTGTAGCAACACATTTTCTCCACAGCATATACCCCATGCACTGTACTGTATTCACGCTGTAACTACTATCCCATTTCCTCCTCTAACGAATACAAAAACTACAGGAGTATGTTACAATTTCTAGAATGGCAGAGTTGCAACGTGTAAGGTTAATTTCCTCCCCTGCTGGGGTGCAGGGCAATCCTGCAAGGACTAAAAATATTTAAATCAAAAGATCATTTCTAAAATCCTGTTAACTTAATTTTTATTTCACAACTTTTAAATCCCCTAAAACCAGAAGCAACTGAAACAACTGGATAAAAATAAACGGGGAAACGTGAAAATAACATCACAATAACTTCTGCTAGAAAAGCAGAAGGGACCATATGTAAATCGACCATGGGACAATACTGTCGAATGAACACTAACCACCACAGGAAAAAGTTTGCTGATTTAAGACAACTGTATGTGTATGTAGGCCTCCAGGACAACCTCTAGGTGCTGCTGTAGAGACCCCGTTCGTGAAGACCTTTCTTTCCCGGTGTTCTAGCCTCCCCCTCCCCCTGACTGCACTGCACTGCGCCAAGCCATTACAGACAATCACTTCAAACAGAACTGCTGTCGAAGAGCCTCACAAACTAGCATTCTTCAAGGCCCAAGCAACCAAACAACGGCTTTTTGCTTTTATTTCCAAATTGTGTTATATGAGCTAGACAAAATACCAGCAGGTTAGCAGGTTGTGTCAAAGCAACCGGGAGGCCGAAGCAGCAAAAAAGACAGCCACCGCTGGAGTTGACCACCCCGCCCCCCGCCCGAGCCATCTCCCCGCACGCAATATTCCTGAATGTTAAAACCAATCCTGTGCATAATTTAGAACTGTCATATGAGATCCGGAGATGCGGGGACGGAGGGTAGGGAGGTTCCTGCGACGAGCTCTCAGCGGCACAGACTCCACCTGCTGTGACAGCTCCTGCATCTGAGAAACCGCTGAGAGAGGGTGGAAGCTCAGAGGAAAACCGGGCGAGCGTATGGGGGGCGGGGGGGGGGGAGGGGAAGGCGGTGAGTCCCTAACGTTCGGGGCAGCTTAACCAGAGCCCCGTCGCGGGCCCCGCGCCCCGCACCTCCTCTGATCCTCGGCCTCCCAACAGTCGCAGGGGGCCGGTGTCGCCCGCAGGGCCGGCGAGGACGGGGACGCCAGCGGCTTTACCTGTGATGGACCAAGTCCAGCGGTAGAACTCCATCGTGTCGTTGAGCGCCGTGGACATCACATTCAGGACGCTGCCCTGCTCGGCGTCCAGGAGCCCCATCGCGGCGGGGAGCAGGTGCTGGCGGCGGCGCGGAGGAGAAAGCGGAGACCCCGCGGCGGGCGGACTTCGAAAGCAACGGCCGAAGGAGGGAGCGAGCGTCGGCTGGGATTCCCTCCAACGGCGGCGGCCCGGGTGCGTCCTCTCCTCCTGCTCCGGGCGCCGCGGCAGCGGGGATGTGGCGGCGGGGATGCAGCGGCGGCAGCAGCGGCGACTGCCCGCCCGGCGGAGGAGGAGGGACCGTCTCGGCTCTCAGGAGGAAGATGGGGAGCTCCTGCCGTGAGCGCCCAGCGCTGCACCCGTCTGCTGCCTCCTGCAGTCGCCGCTCCAATCTCCTCGGCTGGCGTCACGTGGGCGCGCGCGGGGCGGAGGGGCCTGCGCGCCCCTCCTCCCGCCCGCGCGCGCGGATTCTTGCGGGGGATGCTGCGGCGGGGGGCGGTGGCAGCCCGGCCGGCGCAGGCGCGCGCCACTCCGCCGAGGCCTCCGGGTCCCGGCCCCTTCCCAGGTCGCCACCTGCCCCCACGAGGCTGCCAGGGCTTCTTCCCCGCCTCCCGCCCCGGCACCGGGCCCAGCGGAGGAGTACCCGCCGTCCCACGGGGTGACCTTGCATCCGCCCCGGACACATCTTAGGAAACAAGACAGGGAAGAATGGACGTGTTGTGCTGAAGGATGAGGTTAGCGGGGTGCGTTCGTCCTTACCTGTCATTCACTACGACTTTTCTTGGGTTCTCTTTCCTTCACCCCTGTCAGCAGTTGCCACCAGAACAAGGGAGATGCACAAGTTACCCCGCTAAACTCGTGAAGCTACAGGGATGGAAAATGGACTTAGGGGTCTACCCATTAACAAATTAATAAATACAGTGCAGAATCCGCGTATGCGGATGGACTACTTGAGTTAATACGCGAATGTGCTGCTACGACGGGTCGGCGCCCCTAGCCTCCATCCCTGCCCTGTTTTCAAGGGTCAACTGTAATTTGAATGAATGCTTGCACATGTACTGTAGAGCCTTTTAATATACGTGGAATAATCAAAGAGCTGGAATTGTGCTAAATTAGGCCATTACGGGTTCAGAGAAGAGGGAGGACCAAAAGGGGCCTGCCTTATAATTAGAGAGGTCAGTTCGGACCTGAGGAAAATGAGGTGAATCTAAAAGGACAATCGAAACCAACAAGGAAAAGTAATTTTTTTTAAAAAATCTGTTTAGATAGTAAGATAGGAGGCAACAAGGTAATCTACCCTTGAGAAGTAGCAAAAATACGCCACATGAAATTCATAATTTCATAGTTTCTGACATCAAACAAGATCTTTGAGAACAGTCCAATAATCTTTTCACCTACTTGTTATTTAAACATGTCATCTACTTTCTGTTTAACCTTTTCTCTAATTGTTAGTTTACGATGCTCCATTTAAAGGCCACGGAGTCAAGTGTGTGATTGCTTTTGTTTTTTTGACACTGTTTAAGTAATATGAATATTTTCTTTCATGTTTATTTGATTACTTTCCAGTTGACCCAGTTATACATTATTTGACTTTATATTGGAACCATCTTAGAGGGTAAGAATTACTTTTGGTTCCACATTGAGGACCTAATGAAGTGCTGTATGTAATAATTAATATTTATGATGATATCAAAATTATAACACACTTTTCAGAACTGTTACAAGTGACAAGAGCTTTAAAGTGGGAGAAGACATAATTAAAAGTAACTGATTTATTTTATCATTTAAGCAACCACCGTTTTCCTTATATATTCTAATCTTGAAATTAACCAAATAGAATATAATTTATCAAATATATTTACCATATTAAAGGTTTTTGGATTGAAATTATAGTTTCTCAAGTCTCAGCCCCAAAGTTATGTGTATCAGATTCTATTAGCTATATAAAAAAATCCACCCAAGTCTCCACATTTGGGGAGATGGTGAAGATCAATTCATGTACTTTAGCAAAGTTCAGATTAGTTTGAACTTTATGTAGTAAATTGATTACTACTTCTATTTTGTGAAATCCTGAACGTTTTTAACGAAAAACAGATCCCACCCTCACCCTCATGCACACACACAAAACTTCAGCATCTTGTTTAATAAATACAAAAAATTTTAAAACAGATCCTTTTATAGTGGAAGTCAATGGAAGTCCCGCTATTCACTAGGGGGCGCCTGTCACATATAAGAAAATCCTAGACAAGGGGTGAAAAAAGTGTCAAGAATGGCACACACATCTCCACACTCTACCTGGAAGGGTAGTATGTTTATTAGCACTGATGACATATCCAAACATAACCTAAGAACTAGAGCCCTAGAACTTGCCCGCTCTGGAGCCTTATTACTCAGCCTGGAGACTAACAGTGCAGCATTCAATTCACATGTTGTGTAGAAATACCAAAGCGTACCTAGTCTGTTTCTGCAAATGGAAGGAGTCCTGCATGTCCACTCACCTGGAGCCACAGCCATCTAACCAAGACACCATGACAGAACAAAATCAAATATCAGCATCCATAGTATCTGCAAAACTTTTGTGAACAGAATTCTTTGTTGTGGATTGACTATAAGTAAGACACAGTTATTTACAAAAACCAAGGGAGATGATATCATAATAAAAAATGACTTTATATAAAATAGCAAAAAATTAAATGCTTTACAGCCCATACAGGTTAACAACATAAACTATTCGTTTTTTCCTAGTGTTTTCACCTTTCTGTGTTTCAATGTTGTCAGCAACCTGTGCTTTTAAAGACAGAGGAACGTAGGAATCTGTTGAGTTAGGAGTGAAAGGAAGTAGTCTGATATAAAAGAGCTGTAGAGAGACCCTAAATCTTACAAAGTAAAATTTGCTAAGTGGGTAATATTGCAGAAAATGGAGAAAATCATTGATAATGCTAACTGCTGTCTATTAGTTCCGGTGTTTTGTTTTATTCCCCTCACCACTCTTCCCCTACTCCACAAAGATAAGGGAAATACATAGAACCCATGATATAATTTAGGTTCTTAACTAATTTGGAATTACAGTCTTTGTCTTAAGCCATCTTACTTTTAAATTTTTAAAAGATGTTTATTATTTGTTACCTTGTATATAATTATTTTTATTACATCAAATGGATGTAGAATCTTCTGATAATCATGAGTATTGAAAAAGGAACAGACAATACAATGAAATGAAAAACCCCATAATCTCATCTTTTTATTCTTTTAAAAAATTTTTATTGTTATTCTGTTACAGTTGTCCTAATTTTTTCCCCTTTGCCCTCCATTATCCAGCCCACCCCCTGCTCCCACAGTCAATCACCACACTGTCGTCCGTGTCCGTGGGTCATTCATACATGTTCTTTGACTAGTCCCTTCTCCCTCTTTCCACCATTACCCCCTCTCCCCTCCTCTCTGGCAGCTGTCAGTCTGTTCCATGTTTCCATACCTCTGGTTTTATTTTGCTTGTTAGTTTATTTTGTTCATTAGATTCCTCTTGTAAGTGAGATCATATGGTATTTGTCTTTCACCTCTTGGCTTATTTCACTTAGCATGATATTCTCCAGTTCCATCCATGCTGTTGCAAAAGGTAGGAGTTCCTTCTTTCTTTCTGCTGTGTAGTATTTCATTGTGTAAATGTATAACAGTTTTTTGATCCAGTCTTCTACTGATGGACACTTAGGCTATTTCCAGCACTCGGCTATTGTGAATAGTGCTGCTATGAATATAGGGGTGCATAGGTTCTTTTGAATTGGTGTTTTGGGATACTGAGGGTATAATCCCAGCAGTGGAATCACTGGATCAAAAGGCAGACTCATTTTTAATTTTTTGAAGTAACCCCATACTGCTTTCCACAGCGGCTGCACCAGTCTGCATTCCCACCAACAGTGCACAAGGGTTCCCTTTTCTCTACGTCCTCGCCAGCACTTGTTGTTTGCTGATTTATTGATGATGGCCATTCTGACAGGTGTGAGGTGATATCTCATCACGGTTTGAATTTGCATCTCTCTGATGGCTAGTGATGTTGAGCATCTCTTCATACGTCTGTGGACCCTCTGTGTGTCCTCCTTGGAGAAGTGTCTGTTCAGGCCCAGTTTTTAATTGGATTGTTTATCTCCCTGATGTTGAGTCATATGAGTTCTTTATATATTTTACAGATTAAACCCTTGTCCCATGTATCATTGACCTATATGTTCTCCCATACAGTCCGTTCCCTTTTCATTTTGATGACAGTCTTTAGCAGTGCAGACACTTTTTAATTTGATGTAGTCCCATTGTTTATTTTTTCCTTTATTTCCCTTGCCCTGGGAGATATATTGGCAAAAAATATACTAACCTTCCAAGAGAGAAAGCACCCAGTCTCGGATAGTTTTATTTGTAAATTCTACCCAACATTTAAGAAGGAATGATACCAATTCTCTACAATCTCCTCCAGAAAATACAATCAGAGGGAAAACTTTCTAACGCATTGTATGAGGCCGCAACTACCCCGATACCTAAACCAGATAAACACATTACAACAAAGGAAAGCTACAGACCAAAATCTCTCATAAACATAGATGTAAAATTTTTCAACAAAATACTAACAGATTGAATCCAACGGTGTGTAAAAATAATCAAACACTAAGACCACATGAGATTTATTCCAATTATGCAAAGCCGACTCAATGTTCAAAAATCAGTGTGATCCATCATATCAACAAACTAAGGGGAAAAAAACCATGTTGGTCTTACCAACTGATACAAAAAGGCATTTGACAAATTCAACATCTATCCATGATAAAAAAAAAACTCTTAGCAAATAAGTCAGGCAGTGAAAGACAACAAATGGTTCTGTAGAAATTGTGTGTCCATATGCAAAACAAAGAAAAACATAGACAGAGACCATACATCTTTCACCAAAATTAACTCAAATTGGGTCATGAACCTAAATGTAAAGTGCAAAGTAATAAAACTTCTGATTGAAAACAGGATAAAGTGTAGGTGACCTTGGTTTTGGTGATAAGTTTTTAGACACAACACCAAAGGCACAATCCATGGAAGAAAATAAATTGGTGAATCATTAAGCTTAAAAACTTTTCTGTGAAACACTATGTAAAGAATGAAAAGAACAGACTTGGAGAAAATATTTGCAAAACACTTATTTGATAAAGGACTTGCATCAAAAATATACAAACTCTTAAAACTCAATAATAAAAACAACTCAGTTTACGTATAATTAAGAGACCTAGACACCTTACCAAAGAAAATATACAAATGGCAAATGAACATATAAGCTGCTCAATGTCACTTGTCATTAGAGAACTGCAAATTTAAACAACAGTGAGTGGCTAAAAAAAATAAATAAATAACCCTGACAATACCATGCTGGTGAGGTTATGGAGCAACAGGAACTCTCATTCACCGATATCAGGAATGCAAATTGGTACAGCCACTTTGGAAGACAGCTTGGCAGTTTCCTACAATGCTAAAAATAGTGTTACTGAACAATCCAGAAATTGTGCTCCTGGATACTAACCCAACTAATGTGAAAATTCATGCCCACAAAAAAGCTACACATGGATCTGTGTAGAAGCTTTACTCATAATCACTAAAAACTGGAATTAACCAAATTGCTCTCAGTAGATGAATAAGTAGAAATTGTGGTAAATCCGTACCATTGAATACTATCCAGCAATAAAGAGTAATAAGCTATAAACCCATGAAAGACACGACTAAAAGTACATTGCTAAGTGAGAGAAACTAGTATGTTTCCATTTGACATTTCTGGAAAGGCAAAACTATAGAGACAGTAAAAAGATCTGTGGTTTCGGGGCTCGGGGGGTTGGGAGGGCGTTGGCTATGTGTTGTACAGGAGATTTGTGGGGCAGTGAAGCTGTTCCATATGACACTGTAGTGGTGGATAAGTAACAATGTGCATTTCTCACAACCTATAAAACTTCGCAGCAAAAGTGAGCCTTAACAAATGAAAAATTCAAAAAATCATTTAGGAGGTTGGGGAACCCCAGGATG
This sequence comes from Anoura caudifer, assembly GCA_004027475.1. NCBI lineage: Eukaryota > Metazoa > Chordata > Mammalia > Chiroptera > Phyllostomidae > Anoura > Anoura caudifer. The sequence continues at coordinate 73,007 of PVKU01003522.1, read as the reverse complement.
GAATATAGACTGTGACCAAAGACTCTAATGGTGACATAAACTGTATGGAACAACCTCACTGAAAAGGGCCAGGGTAAAACTTGCTGGTTTAAGTAAATTTGGAGATGAGTAGAGTCTACAAGGCTAAAGGCAGAAGAACTATGCATAGGCAATGTATTCCATTTGGTAAAGTTGCTCCCCGCGGCTGTGCAGGTCAACAATCCTGACATGGCTGCAGGTATACACTGGAATTGAACAGTTAAGTAAACGGGTAGCAAATGGTGTGAGCCGGGTTTCTCACTGTTGGAGTGGAAGTTTATGCTAACAGATTAGAAGTTAGCAATACCATTATAAACTCATGTTTATTTTAATGTAGATAGAGCTGGTTACCTGTAGATATATTTATAGATGTGTGCATGCACACAGATTAGTACATGTGCATGTCTGTTCTTGCTCGGTCAGCTGAGAGGGCTTAGAATCATCGACGTCATACCAGCAATGAGCTCACTTAGGACCCAGAACTTGGTTTCTAATACTATTCTCCAAAGTAACCAGGGATCCTTGGAAAAGTGACTGGTTCTGGGACTGGGGCAGAAAGTACATAAGATGATCCCAGAACATTCCTTCGTATCCAAAAGTAAAGAGAAGAAAAGACAGATTGCTGTGGGTATGGCAAGGAGAGAAAGGAGACAACTGGAATAGCTCCCATGCCCAGAGCCAAAATGTGTTGTGCGAGAAAATAGTTTTATAGTATAACCCAAAGTACAAAAGGAATATTCATGAGTCCATACTATATAAATAAATGACCGAATAAAGTAATAAATGGGGAAGAAGAAATAAATATTCCTTGCCGAAGAAATCCAAATAATTGTGTAGCACCCCACTCCTTAAGTAACAGCTGCACGCAGACTTCTTTCCAAAGAGCACCCTGTAAAGGGAAGCAGGAAGAGTAACTTTCCTGAGGATGCATCTGACCAACACTGCCTCAGCCAGGCGATCAAGGTCAACATCAACAAAGGTAAGAAATGCTGGTGGTGTGTAGCCTTGCTCTGCTTTGATGAAAATGGCACTTTACCACTGTGGTGTTTCTTCCCCAAACCCATAATGCCAGGATGATCATGTGAAAAATATCAGGTAAATGCCAACTGAGGGACATTTTACAAAATACCTAACTAGTACCCCCTCAAAACTATCAAGGTCATCAAAAGCTAGGGAGGTTTGAGACACTGTCATCACCCAGAGGGACCTAAGAAGACATGAAAGCGGGCAAATTTCCATCCCGTGGGGTCCTGCCCCAGGTTTCCAGGAGGGTTTGGGGAAATGTAAGTCACCAGGAGCTGGGCCTGACCTACCTCCTGATCTAGTGGTCCAGCCCCGTGGCCGCGCTGAGCCCGCTGCGCCTGACCTCTCTGCTGTGCGTTCCTGCAGGGACCCTGACCTGCTTCAGTGACTTGGGGCAGCCTGTGGAGTGGTTCACCATCTACAAGCTGCCAGGCCTCCAGGAGAGGGCTGCTGAGGATCAGGCAGGGCTGCGCTTCAAGTACTTGGATGAGGGCTTAGGGCTCTGGCGTGATGGGACGGGGTCCATCAATAGCTTGGAGGGGGCTGGAGGCAGGAACAGCTTGCTGCCGCTCTACAGGAACACCAGTCAGTTCACCCACTTTACGATGACCAACTGCCTCAAGACTTCGGGAGGCAGAATTCTTCTAGCCAGGGCCACATGAAGAACATGCTGCTCTTGGGTGAAGAAAGGGGCTTCTTGCCGCTGCACAGAGTCCCCGGGTTTCCTACATGTGCTGCGTACAGACAGCCACCTCAGGTCCCCATATATGGGCAGGCCCTGCGCTGCATGTCTTTTCCCTTGACCAGTTCTCAAAGATTGGCGGACAGCTGAACTACACCTGCCCCCAGGTGTATGACTACAAGCTGGCAGGGGTCTTCATCAGGAAATCACCTGACCTGGAGGAAGTGGTCAAGGGCTACCATGCTCACCATGGACCCCGGAAAAGCCGCGTAACACTCCCATCAAAGGCAGGGGCCATCTTCCAGAGCTTTGCCAAATTTGGAAGGTTTGGAGATGGCCTACATTTTGGCTGGTTGGCAGAAGCGGAAGCCCTTGGTAGCAGTCAGCAGGTCCAGTTCTGACAACGCTCCGGTGCCGTCCTGCCCCCCAGCTGCTCTGGGGCCCAGCAGCTGCTTGGCCTACCCAGAAGCCTTCCCTGGGCCAGCTGGGCCCACCTCCAATACCACAGAAGACCACTCCAAGCGGTGTGTAGCCCCAGGAGGACCCTGGGCCTGTGTGGGGGATATGAATCAAAACTATGGAGAGGAGCACCGAGGTGGGGGCACGGTGAGTACCCAGCTGCCTGCCCTTTGGAAGGCTTTCCAGCCTCTGGTGAAGGCCTGAGAGCCCTGTAGGGACCAGAGCTGTACCTTGCCTCCAGGAAGCCCAGCAGAGCGTGTAAGAGCTAAGGCTTAGGAGCCAATTTGGACTTCAGTTAAAATCCCAGTGTAGTCTCTTCCTAATTGTGTGACCTTAACTATGTATGTACCTGAACCTGTGATTCGGTCCACTTATCTGCAAAATGGAAACCACAACACCTGACACAGGATTTGTGAGGAGTGAAAGGGAATTGGTAGATGGGAAAAAAAGAAAGAAGAAGAAGACATGAAAACCAAAAGTGATATAGCATCCAGGATGGGATCCTGGAACAGAGAAAGAACATTAGGTAAAAACTAAGGGAATGTGAATAAAGTACTGACTCAGTATTAGTTCAGTAACTGTGACAAAGGCGGCAGACTAACGTGAAATGTTAGCAGTAAGGGAAACTGAGCGTGGGGTGTGTGGGAGCTCTGTATTCTCTCCGTAATTTTTATTTAAATTCAAACTGTTCTAAAAGAATAAAGATTATTTTTAGCCCTAATTGGTGTGGCTCAGTGGCTTAAGAGTTGCCCTGTGAACTGAAAGGTGGCTGGTTCAATTCCTGGTCAGGGCACATACCTGGGTCGCAGGCCAGGTCCCCAGTTGGGGGTATGCAAGAGGCAACCATGATGCTTCTCTCCCTCTCTCTCCCCCTCCCATCCTCTCTCTCTAAAAATAAAATAAAATAAAATAAAATATTTAAAAAATAAAAAATATTATTTTTAAAATCATAAATGTGAAAAATGTTATAACCATTTGTGGTAACCTCTATTCCACAACTATATCTTAAAGAAATAACTACCATCTACCTTACAGTAAAATAGGTTTATAACATTATCTATAGCATAAATATGTGAAACTCAAATGAGGTTAGCCATGTAAAGTGGTGTGAATACTAAATAAATGTTGATTGCTGCTGCTATTATTATTATTATTCAAAGCTAACTGTTACTCAGAGATAATCCTCAAAGAATTGACAGTGTAGTAGAGAGATAAGTAAAGAGATGTAGTAAAGAGATAAGTACAGAGCTAAGTAAAAAAAATCACCACAATAAATTATGGTGACTGATGATAAATGACTCCTTCCTTACTATGTGACTTTGGAAAGTGGGTTACTCTCACTGCCTCAGCCTCTGGCACCCAATAAATATAGTATCAAGGGTGATATGAACCTCACCAACAACATTGCTCACAAATTAAAACAGTAGAATAAGGGTGTGCAATGGAGTGCAGAAGCAGGATGAAGGGTCTCCTAACTTAGGCTGGGATGCCAGCGGCTTACTAGAAAAGGTAATAGCTAAGATTGATGTCATGAATATATACTAACTCATGTTCATTCAACAAACATTCATTGAGTTTCTACTGACTATGTCAGACACTACCCCATCGTTACTTGAAAATCAAATCACAAGTGATTTCTTCAGCACGAAGCTGCCTTCTATAACTTTTATTTTTTATTTTAAAATAATTGACACCAGTCAATTTTATAGCTGGGGCCAACGGACATTCTTTGGGGAAAACTTTTTGTAAACTGGTAAGTGTCGTGACCAGAGTGTATTGGAATTAAATGGCAAGGGTTTGGCAGTGAGTAGAACTTACATGATCATAAAATTCTCCCTGGTTACAAAGTCAAAGTAGAAAGTACGAGAAATATTATCCCCTTCTGCCCAGCTGCGATCATTTTACTGAGAAATTAAATCAGATCTGCAAGTTATAACGTCTGTCTGGCAGAGCTGATTTAACTGATCAGCAAACTCCCAGTGTTTAATTGCCAACAACGTATTAGATTCAGCCACATTCCTTATGTTACTAGTAATATTTTGGTCCAGAATAGTACAAAAGATTTCCAAAGAAAGGATGACATGAATTAATGTTGGGCACAAAGTCCACAAAACTGTAAAATAATTTGAATCTTGGTAAATTTCCGGTGGTATGCATTTATATATATATATTTATATATGTGTGTGTGTGTGTGTGTGTGTGTGTGTATGTATGATGTATGAATAAGTGAATGATCTAGGATAAATAAGGATAAGATTGAGAGAGAGCAATGTATTTTGAGAACATTTTATTAGCTCCTAGCTGGCAGGTTGCTTATTTTACTGGAAGAATTTTCTGAGGTCATTTTGTCTGCAACAGATCACAGATTTTAAGAGTAACTAGAAGACAGCGTATTGTGATGGTCAGCATACCAGACCAGGAATCAGGAGGCCTCTGTTCCGTTTTTGTCTCTGGCCATAACATGTGTGAGCAAGGACAAGTCACTAGTGTCTTTATGGTTCTTTTTATCTAATAAATGAAGGTAATTTATCCCTTATCTACTTCATATGATTGTTATGTGAGTCGAATGAGACAATGAATTTTAAAGTATACTTAAAGCATGGCATTTTTGCCACTGAAATTGTTCACTACCAATACTTTGAAGAGGATAAATTCTTTATTGGAAATTGAAAAGATTTTTTAAAAGGTATTACGATATATCTCTCATCACCAATATTGAATTAACCATATATAATGTTCTAAAATTAACTACATATGTACAAAAAGAAAATAACCATTGCCAACTATTTCTTTCCATGGGGAAAAGTTATAGCCCACTAGGTAGTCTATAGTTTATTCTCATGTTGATAAAACTTCCTCCAGCACCAAGATAATTTAAAAGGATTGTAACAAATTTAGCCACCACAAATGTAATTTAGATAACTTAGAATTTTTCATTGCTTTTATGGTTCCTAAGAAGGATAATGAGCTATGTTCTCTAATCTTCAATTCGATATTGCATTAACATTATACTGGGAAAGGAAAATATGTATTTTATTTAGAATTTTTATCTATCCCCTCAAAATACATTTTTTACTTTGCCCTCTTCTCCCTGTGTCATGTTTTCTCTTCAGTGATTTCACTGATTCAGTGATTGTATCTAGATATTTGGATACTTGGTAAAAAAAAAAAAAGAAGAAGAAGAAGATTAGCAACACTTAATGGAGCATTTGCATTCTAAGGCATCCCAGTGTGCCTAGCAGATCCATGCCCTCATGCTCTTAGGCCTGGCCTTGTCACTCATCAGATTATTAGACTGCTGTCATGATTCCATGAAGAAGCTCAGTTGGCTTCCTTGGAGATGAAAGACCTCCTGGAAAGAGAAATCCGTCATCTCAGCCTCTCAGCTGAGCCCAGCTCCAAGCCTTCGGACTCATGAAATGGAGATATTTGCGTGAACCCGGAGACCTGATGATTGCTTCACACGTCCTTATTCTCCTCCTCACTTGTAGGTTAACTGAGTAACTTATGTGGGCCAACCAGTCAGTTGGAGTATTCTTAACAAACTTGTATGGAACAAACCTACATATTAAAATATTGTTTTTAAAATATTTTATTTATTTATTTTTAGACAGAAGGGAAGGGAGGGAGAAGGGGGCAGACAATGCATGGTTGCCTCGCATGCACCCCCAAATGGGGACCTGGCCTAAAATCCAGGCATGTGCCCTGACTGGGAATGAACTGGTGACCCTTTGGTTCACAGGCCAGCACTCAATCCACTGAGCCATACCAGCCAGGGCAAAATATTATTTTTCTTAATATTCTTTTCTGTTAAATTTATTTGTTTCCAACCTTGAATTTTTTTAAAAAAATCCTTGTTGATTTGACTTTGGCAATTTAATTATGATGTGTCTTGGTGTGAGCCTCTTAGGATTCATCTTGTTTGGGACTCTTTGGGCTTCCTGGACCTGGATGTCTATTTTCTCCACCAGTTTGGGAAGTTTTCAGCCATTATTTCTTCAAGTAGGTTTTCTATCTCTTTCTCTCTCTCCTCCTTCTGGAAGCTCGATGATTCAAATGCTATTACCCTTGATGTCATCCCAGAGGTCCCTTAAACTATCCTCCTTTTTTTATTACTTTTTTTTGTTTGTTTTAATTGGGTGTCTTCTGCTACCTTGTCTTCCAAATCACTGATTGAATCCTCTGTTTTATCTAATCTGATGTTGAGTCCATCTAGTATGTTCTTCATTTCTGACTGGTTCTTTTCTATGTTTCCTATCTCTTTTGTGAAGTTCTCACCTGAGATCATTGAGCATCCTTATCACCAGTGTTTTGAACTTTTATCTTATAGATTTTTTTCTCTGTTTCATTTAGTTCTTTTTCTGAGGTTTCGTTCTGGTATTTTGTTTGTAACGTGTATTTCTGTCTGCTCACTTTGACCGTCTCTCTTTGTTTGTTTCCATCAATCAGGCAAACCAGCATCCTCCCCCAGTCTTAAAGGAGTGACCTTGTGTAGCAGCTACCCCTCGGTGGACCGTGTGTGCCAGATACCTTTGGCAGGCCAGCTGGAGTGTGTGTAAGCCACGGGGAGTCCAGAGATGGGGGAAGCAAGGCTTACCAGGGCTCTACCTGGAGTGGGCTGAAGCCTGAGGGAGTCCCAGAGGCAAGCCACAAAGGAGCCTGGAGCTAGAGAGGGTTGCGAGCTGTAGAGATTCCCAGAGGTAAGCTGCTGGGGCTGAGCTGAAGTAGGTTTTGTCTGACCCCTATCATGTTCCTAATGAATTAAAAAAACACTACTAGATTTCATATTCTAATATAATGTACATAATGATATGTATTAAAAGTTTTTGAATGGCCAGAATGTATGGAGACAATGATTAAATAAATAATGCTAAAGCAAAAATGTAGTTTATGACATCCAAGATTTTTAAAATAGGAAGGTAAAAAACTCATGAGTTACCATAAAAGGAGTCTTTAAGTTGCAGGGTATCTTAATATTTAAAAAACTCAGCCCTGGCTGGTGTGGCTCTGTGGATTTAGAGCCAGCCTGTGAACTGAAAGGTCGCCAGTTCAATTCCCAGCCAGGGCACATGCCTGGGTGCAGGACCAGCTCCCAAGTTGAGGGTGCAAGAGAGGCAACCCACATTGATATTCCTCTCCCTCTTTCTCCCTTCCCCTCTCTCTAAAAATAAATAAATAAAATCTTTTAAAAATAACTAAAAAATAAAAACTCAAAGTAGTGAAAGCCAAAACTTAAAAAGAGACATACAAATATATATGTTTCTGGTTTTAACTTAAAAATAATTTATTTCAGATTCTCAAGTCTTCTGGCCAAGATTGATGCATAGGTAGATGTGTTTTGCTTCCTCATACAAGAGCAGCCTGTCCCCTGAGCCTCAATTTTCGTAAACATACTAACAAGTAAATTTATTAACAAACACATTGGGTCTCTGTTAACTCCTTGTCTGGTGCTTAGCGCTGCAGAGCATGATCTATAAGCCTAAACATCCACCTTTGTTCCTGAACCCATTCAGGCCCAACGAGAACCTAAGAGTTTCTCCAAACCTCTTGTCCTGTGTCCTTTGAAATAAAAGGCACCTGCACCCACGAAGGTCCGTGGGTTGTGCCACGGCCTACACTGGAGGTAGATCCTTCAGAGGATTAGAGTGGTAGAAGTCCTTAGGTAAGAGAAAGACACATTAATTTACCTGTTAGGTTCTTCCTGTTAAGGTCATTCCCAGTAGTATGGAGCATCTGCTTTCTTGGTTCTCGTTCGTTGTGTTTCAACTTGTGTTCCTGGAGGACCTCACCAATTACTGTGGCATTTGTAACAGTCCACATAGCAACCAGGGTATGCTCACTGTCTACCATGGTAGCTTTAGCTACATGTGGCTATTGGGCCTATGAAACGTAGCTACTCCAGCTGCAAAGTGATGGAAGTGTAACTACACACCAAATTTGGAAGACTTAGCATGAAAAAAAGGAATGTAAGAGACCTCATTAATTATTGTTATATTGATTACATGTTGGAATAATATTTTAATTTGTTGGATTAAACAAAATACATTATTAAAATTATTTTAACAAATTTAAAGTGTTTATTTTTTAATTTTTCTTAAGTATATTTTATTGATTATGCTATTACAGTTGTCCCATTTCCCCCCTTCACTCCCTTCTACCCTGCACACCTTCTCCCACCCACATTCCCCGCTTTAGTTCATGTCCATGTGTCATACTTATAAGTTCTTTAGCTTCTACATTTCCCACACTATTCTTAACCTCCCCCTGTCTATTTTCTCTCTACCATCTATGCTACTTATTCTCTGTACCTTTCCCCCTCTCTCCTCCTCCCACTCCCCTGTTGCTAACCCTCCATATGATCTCCATTTCTGTGATTCTGTTCCTGTTCTACTTGCTTGCTTAGTTGATTCTTGTTTTTGTTTTAGGTGTGGTTGTTAATAATTGTGAGTTTGCCATCATTTTACTGTACATGCTTTTCATCTTCTTTTTCTTAGATAAGTCCCTTTAACATTTCATATAATAAAGGCTTGGTGGTGATGAACTCCTTTAACTTGACCTTATCTGAGGAGCGCTTTATCTTCCCTTCCATTCTAAATGACAGCTTGGCTGGATAGAACAATCTTGGATGGAGGTCCTTGACTTTCATGACTTGGAATACTTCCTTCCAGCCCCTTCTTGCCTGTAAGGTCTCTTTTGAGAAATCAGCTGACAGTCTGATGGGAACGCCTTTGTAGGTAACTGTCTCCTTTTTTCTTGCTGCTTCTAGGATTTTCTCCTTCATTTTAATCTTGGCTAATGTAATTATGATGTGCCTTGGTGTGTTCCTCCTTGGGTCCACCTTCTTTGGGACTCTCTGAGCTTCCTGGACTTCCTGGAAGTCTATTTCCTTTGCCAGATTGGGGAAGTTCTCCTTTATTATTTGTTCAAATAAGTTTTTCACTTGTTGTTCTTCTTCTTCCCCTTCTGGTACCACTATAATTTGGATGTTGGAACGTTTAAAGATGTCCTGGAGGTTCCTAAGCCTCTCCTCATTTTTTTGAATTCTTGTTTCTTCATTCTTTTCTGTTTGGTTGTTTCTTTCTTCCTTCTAGTCCACACCATTGATTTGAGTCCCAGTTTTCTTCCCATCACAATTGGTCCTCTGTGCATTTTCCTTCATATCACTTAGTGTAGCCTTCATTTTTTCATCTAATTTGCAACCAAATCCAAACAATTCTGTGAGCATCCTGATCACCAGTGCTTTGAACTGTGCATCTGATAGGTTGGCTATCTCTTTGTCACTTAGTTGTATTTTTTCTGGAGCTTTGATCTGTTCTTTCATTTGGGCCTTTTTTTTTTTTGTCCTGGCATGCCTGTTATGTAGTGAGGGGCGAAGCCTTAGGTGTTCACCAGGGCTGGGCAACCCATGTTGCTGGGTTGTGACACTGTATGTGGGGCAGGGGTCTGAGAAAGAACAATGGTGCTTGTTCTACTCTTTGCTGGATTTCAGTCACTTACCCCGCTTCCCCCAAGCAAACTGGGCCCTTCTGGTGCTGATTCCTGGATGGGTGGGTTTGTGTACATCCTGGGACCCTGTGGGTCTCTCCAACAAAATCTCCTGTGAAGCTGGGAGTTTCCTCCTGGCACCTCACCTCCACAGGTGTTTCAATTGGTGTTTTGAGGCTTTATTTTACCATGCTGGGACCCTGGGTTTCGCACTGTCTCACTCCCCAGTTTCACCTGGTTTATCTGAGAGCAAATGTGGACCGCTCCATCCACCAGCCGCCTTGCTCACCAAGCCCCTCTATAATCGCTGCCTTGCTGGGTCTGCCAGCTACTATTTTGTGCCCCTGGGGTCTGCTACCCACCACTTTTTTTTTTGCCACAACCCCTCTCTGCCTGACTCTGCCCCTCCTACTGGTCTGGATGAATCTGTCTACTTTCACTCCTTGGTAGTCAGACTTCCATACAGTTCAATTTTCTGTCAGCACTGGTTGTTATTTTGTTTCTAAATTTTTGTTGTCCTTATTTTGGTTGTGCAAGGAGGCACAGTGTGTCTACCTATACCTCCATCTTGGCTGGAAGTCTCCATTTTTTAATTTTTTAACATAGAAGAACTTTTAGTATAAAAAAATTAGAAGTTATAAATATGTGGCTTGCACTATTTCTATTAGGCAATGCTGACCTAGACATAATATGTATGAAGCGTGATACTTATTCAGTGTATTAGCACAATTCAGTGCTAATGCTGTAAATAGTTTTTTTAATGAAAATGTCTAATAACATTTAATTGTTTTTAAAAATGAATTTAACAATTCAATTTTATTTAATTTTAATTAAAAATTGTATATGCATTAACTTAGAATTTGCATTTTCACTTCATTTTAATGTGTGGTTTTGAATATTTTAGAAGAAAATAACTTTTTGTAGTTACATGTAAAATAAGTTTAATTTTTATATTTATCTTAATTTTTGATAAAGATATATTCAAATATTTGCTCTTTGAACACAGTTAAAATTAACTTTTAGTTCCTTAGCCTTTTACTGTCAGTAGAGCACAGAGTATGTAAAAATCTTAGTTAGAACAATGCAATAAATGATCTTTTTCTAATAAAAGAAAAAATAAATTCATGAAATGAATCAATTTACAAGTAATATAAATGATATACTTTGCGTTATTACTCTTCCAAGCATTGCTGGCCCATCGCAGAAATGCCTAAAATGTAGAGCAATCATTAAATTCAAATGCCTTCTGTATTTGCCAACTCACCGTGACAAACAGCCTTAGCTTTAAGCATGTATTTCAACTCTGTTATTATGGACATACTGTTGCTGCAGTAGGAGGAGAGGACATACTTCATTTTATAGCTTCTTAGCCTGGCCTGCAACCTTTAAATATTTACACATAAGGTATGTAGGCCTCTATTTATACTCTTGCCCTGGGGCTAATGAATGTTAGGGGCGGACCTTTTCTGTCCATGAAGGGACCCAGAGTAACCAGAAAGTTCTGAGTGAAGCCTGTAGAGCTTTCGTGACCACTGGGACTCCTTCAGAGCTGATAATATTTACATGTCCCTCTCAAGGTCTGGGTAACCCAGTAGGGTCTGTAGCCTAATGCATCTGCATGTTTACTCTTGAGCCTGGATGGAAAGGGACGGATCTAGGAAGTAAACTGGAGACAGAACGAATCTGACAAGGTCCTTGCGTATATGTCTTCCTACATCTGCCCTTTTCAGAGTGAGTTAAATAGGCTGGTTGAACGTTGCTGAGACAGGTTTAAGCAAACTCAAAGCCTCTGCAATATACGCAACCTAACAGCTGTGGTGCCAGCTCTTGGTAGAAACTGGGTCAAAGGGTGGAGTAGGTAGAAGTGAAGGCTTCAAATGGTGCACGCAGCCATCTGCCAACTCAACCACCATTGAGGACTGAAGTTCTCGGAGAACCCAAAGGGAAGCTGTGAGCTGAATTGTTGATTAAGTTCGATTCACATAGTATTTTAACAATTCATGAAAAACGAACAATAACAAAAGATATCAACCCCATATGGATAAGTATTATAAATTGTACCTATCCGCAGACAAGTTTCACTCAACTCTGGAAATTAATGGCTATTTTTGGTGACAGAATGAATGATCATTCTGTCAGAAATAAAAATGAACTCAGAAACAAAAGTCCAGAGTTCTGGTCTTAGTGTTGCTGTTTTCCAAACAAGTAGCACAAAGCAAGTCATTAAAATGTGCTCAAGTTCAATCTCCTACCTGCAAAATCATGAAAAAAAAAATTGTGCTGCCTATCTCACAAACTGATATGAGGATCAGATGAGACCATTTAAGTGAAAGCACTTTAAAAATTGTAAAGCTACTGACAAATATAACACTTAACCATTTTTTGCTTTACTGTTGTTATTCAGGCAGTTAGGTCTGATTGCTATTATTACTATTAACATATTGATATGGGTTAACTTGATGTGATTCTATAGTAAGATATACAGGAGTGGTCAAAAGTAGGTTCATAATTATAATAAAAATAAATAATACAATGATTAATAAACAATAATATAAGAATAAGCTCTTTCATGTACTCACAACTGTAAACCTACTTTTGCCCACCCCTGTCTTTTTTTCCCCAAATGACTACAATTCAGATTTCTAAATAACCAACTACTAAATAGTGAAATACTATTCCAGAGAAATTTTTTTAATCTAATGAATTTCCATCACTAACATGAATGCTATATTTTCCCCTTGAGTCCCTATTTCTCTTTCCCTCTCCTTCCATTTAAAAAAAAAAAAATCTGATGACTTATTTTCTGTAGCATACCTGTAATGTCAAACTAAGAGTTGCCATTTTAGCAATGATTGCTTTTCGTCCATCTGCCTCTCCTCCTGCACTCATCTACAGAGTTAATAAGGATGGAGCCTCTTAGTTTTTTCATGTTGACTGTTTTTACAGGAAAGATCTCCTTCCCCCCTGAGGCATCTCTGGGTTCCATTGTGACAGGACCAGTCTGGCAGCTGGACACTCCCTGTGCAACCTTGCTCTATCAGATAAAGCAGGGAGGGAGCCTCTGACAGGTGCCACAGTCACTAACCTGGGTGTCCGCGACGCAAGTGGAACCCTCATCAGACCTGTATGCGCGCACAGTTGGGCAAGAGGCCGTGGGCGGGTGACTCTGTCCCCAGAGGGACACCTCCCCGTGTCTGCGTGCTGCGAGTGAAAACCCTAAGAATCTTGCTCCTATCACCAAAAGATGCACCTTCAGTAACATAAGGAGGAAATTTCCAGACCCCAAATATTACAATGAAATTATTTAATTTTTCTCTTAACTAACTGAAGAAAGGTCTTGAGCTACTTTATGTATTCACATAACAAGCTAATTCAGGCTGCTCATGGAAGGCACAAGTGAAAGATAGTTTAGTTAGGGTGAGATAACACTTAGCTGGCAGAGGGGAAACCATGACCGTGATGGTGATTTTCCCAGGGTGAGGCTTATCCATTGCCAGTTCTTGAATGTTTTGGAGTATTTTGAGAAGGATAAGAGTTCTAGTTCTTCTTTAAATGTTGGTAAAATTTGCCAACGAAGCCATCTGGTCCAGACCTGTTGGGTGCTGCCAGTTTTTTAGCTGCTTCAATTTCACCAGTTGTTACTAGTCTGCTCAATCCTTCTGCTTCTTCTTGACTCAGCTTTGGTGCTTGTATATTTCTAGAAATATGTCCATTTCACCCAGGCTATCCAGTTTCTTGGCATATAGTTTTTCACAGTAATTTCTTACAGTCCTTTGTATTTCTGTGATAGCCGTTGTCACTTCTCTTTCAGTTCTGATTTCCTTTATTTGGGCCCTGTTTCTTTTTTTCTTGATGAGTCTGGTTAAAGTCTTGCCAATTTTGTTTATCTTTTCAAAGAACCAGAGCCTGGATTTATTGATCTTTTAAATTGTTTTTTTGTTGTTGGTGGTGGTGGTCTCTATGTCATTTAATTGTGCCCTGATGTTGATTATTTCCTTCCTTCTACTCACAAAACTCTGGGCTTTGTTTATTGTTGTTTCTATAGTTCATTTGAGATTTTCCTACCTTTTTTACGTAGGCCTGTACTGCTGTGAACTTTCTTCTCAGTGCTGCTTCACTGCATTCCAAGGGTTTGGGGCTGTCATGTGTTCAGTTTCCTTTGTTTCCAGAAAATTTTTTATTCCCTCCCTGATCTCATTGTTAACCCACTCATTATTTAGTAGCATGTTATTCGGTTTCCATGTATTTGAATGTTTTTGAGTCTCTTCCTTGTGGTTAGTTTCTAGCTTCAAGCCATTGTGATCTGAGAACATGCTTGATATGATTTCAATTTTCTTGAATTTGTTGGGGCTGGTTTAGTGTCCTACCATGTGGTCTATCTTTAATGATGTTCCATGTGCATTTGAGAATAATGTATAGTTTGCTTCTTTGGGGTGACGGTTTATGTATATATCAATTATGTCCATTTGATCTAGAGTGTTGTTTAATGCCTTTTTGATTCTTGGCTTGAAAAACCTATCTGTTGTTCACTGTTGGGTGTTAAAATTTCCTACAATGAGTGTGTTGCTGTTGATATCTTTCTTAAGTCTCAAAATTTCCTTAGATATTTTAAGGTGCTCCCATATTGGGTGCACATATGATTGCATGGATTATACCTTCTTGCTGGATTAGTCCCTTAAGTGTTATGTAGTGTCCTTCCTTGTCTCTTTTTGTGGCCTTTGTTTTGAAGTCTATTTTTTTCTGATATAAGTACTGCTACTCCAGCTTTTTTTTTTTCATGTCTGTTTGCTTGGGATATTTTTTTCTACCCCTTCACTTTCAGTCTGTATATATCTTTTTATGTGAGGTGGGTCTCTTGTAGACACATATATGTGGGTCCTGTTTTCTTATCTATTCAGCTACCCTATGTCTTTTAACTGGAGCACTTAATCCATTTACTTTTAAGGTTGTTGTTGATAGGTACTTCATTGTTCATTGTCATTTTTTTCTGCTTTCCACCTGTGTTCCTCTCTCTCTCTCTCTCTCTCTCCCTCTCTCTCTCTCTCTCTCTCTTCATCTCCTTAAAGCAGTCCATTTAGCATCTCTTGCATTGCTGGTTTGGTGGAGATGTATTCTTTTCACTTTTTTTTGTCTGAGGAACTTTTTATTTCATCTTCCATTTTAAACCTCCATGAGAACCTTGCTGGGTAGAGTAGTTTTGTTTGTAGGCCTTTGCTTTTCATTACTTGGAATATTTCTCACCTTTCCCATCTCCCTTGTATTTCTGTTGCAAAATCAGCTGATAGCCTATGGGAGCTGCTTTGTATGTTACGAGCTGTTTCTCCCTTGCTGTCTTTAAGACCCTCTCTTTGCCTTTAAATTTTGCCATTTTTATCATGATGTGTCTTAGAGTGGGCCTCTTTATATTTATTTTGATTTGGGACCCTCTGTGCTTCCTGGACTTGCTTGACTTTTTCCCTCATCAAGATAGAGACCTTTTCTGTCATTATTTTTTCAAACAGGTTTTCTATACCTTGCTCCTTTTCTTCTCCTTTTGGTGTCCTTGTGATACAGATATTATTACATTTCACATTGTTCTGCAGCTCCCTTAAACCCTTTTCATTCTTGTTGAGTAATTTTTAGTTTTGTTATTCTGTCTGGGAGTTTTTCCTACTTTGTCCTCCAGCTCATTGATTTGATCCTCTGCTTCATCTAGCCTGTGTTTAATTCCTTGTAATGTATTCCTCATTTCAAATATTGTATTCTTCATTTCTTCCTGGCTCTTATTGATATTTTCTATGTCCTTTTCCAAACAGGTGTAATTCCCAATAAGTTCCTTGTAGCCTCCATGGAGTTCCTTGCAGTTCAAACTGAGCTCCTTGAACATCCTTATTACCAATATTTTGAACTCAGTGTCTGATAGTTTGCTTGCCTCAATTTCATTTAGCACCATTTCTAGGTATTCCTCCTTTCTTTCAGTTGGGGGTTGTTTCTTTGTCTCCCACTTTAGGTGACTCCTGTTTGTTTCTGCACATTAGATTGATCTGTGTTGACTCCCTGTCTTTATGGTGTGACCATCTGGAGACCTGTAGGACTCCGTGGTGTAGTGTCATTGATTTACTGAGCTGGGTGTTCTTGGAATGCACTTTAGGCTGTTTATATGGGCTCTCTGGTTGTAATTGGGATTTGTTTTTTTGTTGGGTGGTTCTTTGGTGGGTCCTTCCCTCCAGCTGGCTGACTGAGATTCACACCATCCAGTGTGTCTTGAATGCTGTCATCCAGGTGCTGCTAGAACAAAACCAAACAGCCCAGGAAACAAAGCCACATCCACAAAAGTAACCCCCACCTACAACTACACTATTGGCAGCAAATGAGCAAATATTAATAAAAGTATAAAGAGATGAGACTATTATAAGAAAGGAAAAATGATTATGAGATGACTAACTGAAAGAAAATTATTTTGAAAGGGTCAAGGGAGGAGAAATAATAAGAGCAGGAAATAAAAACAAGGTGAAGAAAGAAAGAAAGAAAAGAAAATTTACATCATAAATAAAAAAGGTAGGGGAGAAGGCCAAATGGAGTAAGAAATGGGAAGAATATAGTATTAGGTTTAAACAAAAAATTTTAAAAATGTAGTGAAAAAATCAGAATTAGATTAGAGAAAAAGATCCACCACAGCAATATCAGCAACAAAGGAGCAGAGATTAATGTAGGTGGGATGGGACTAAGGAGGAAAAAAGAAAGAAAAAGTGCTTATGAGAAGCCTGGAGGAAAGGAAAGTGATTTCGAGAGGATAGTGGCCGAAGGAATACTAAGAATGAGGAGTGAAAGCAAGACTGGGTCAGGGTAAAATTAAAATGTAAAACAAAGAAAAGAATGGGCTGGAACCAAGCAAAATGGAGTAAGAAAAAGGGGAATGGTAAAATTTGAGATTTGAAATACAAAAATAGTGAAGATCTAGAAATAAAAAAAGAAATGCATCACTCACCACCATATCAACAACCAACAAGCAAAGATTATAAAGGTGGAGAGAGGATAAGGGTATTTTTAGAATGGGAAAAAGAATGTGAGTGAGTAATGACATGAAAAATGGTTTTGAGAAGCAGGAGGGGGGAAGAAATAGTAAGAATTCGGAATAGAAACAAGTGTAGCAAGAGAAAAAAATAAAAGTTAAAACAAATAAGAAGAGAAAGGAAGAAAGTTAAAATGGAGTAAGATAAGGGAGGCACAAAATATGAGATTTGAAATAAACTAAAATATAAAAACTAGTAGCATAATAGGCACAGACTTGAAGGACAAGAAATGTTTAAAAGCTATGCAAGAGAGAAAATGATGCAATTCATGAGGAAGACCATGGTAGAATTTGTCTCAGTAGGATCCAGGGTTTACCACTGCCTTCTCTCTCTGGATCTGCCCCTGGTAATGCCAGATGGTGTCCTAGTCTGGCTCTAGGCAGCCTGGCTGAGACCGCAAGCATTTCACAGTCTGTGGCTCTCTCCTTTATATTTGGTTAGCCCCCACTGTTCTGCCCTGCCAGCTTTCCATCAGCCCAGGGCCCAGGAGTGGTTCCTTTAATGACCCAAGAGGGCTGCCAGTACCTTCTCCACCTGCCTCCAGACTCTTAGGTCTAGTACGATCCGGAGGGTGGGTACCCTGTGTCTCATTAGCGGGGCGTTGTTCCATCTTCCAGTAAGATGGTGGGAGTGTTTCCCTCACCCCTCGCCACACATCTTGGTGTGCCCCAGATTGTTTCCAATAATGTGTGGGTTCTGGTGAATTAGTTGTTCGTTTCCTGTGAGGGGCCAATTTGTGTAAAAGGGGCCACTCTTTACTGCTAGGCACAGACAGCAGTTCTGTCTAGGCACTGAGGCTGGGCAGGGCCCTGAGTACCCCTTGCTGTGCCTCTCTGTAATCTCTCTGTTCTGCTGGTTTCAGAGGATCTGGGCCGGAGAAACAGTGTAGCTCGCAGTGTCTGGTAAAGGGCCCTTTCAGAGTTTTTCTTCTTTCCGCTGCAGAAATGTGCTCAACAGGGGGCTTCTGAGCCTGGCCTTACTGATCTGCAGGGCCTATAATCCACCAAGTGGGAATTGGGCTCACCATTCTGTGAGGGGACCTGCCTGGCTGCAGAAAATCTCAGATGTTCAGCTCCTGGCGACCCCGTAGCCAGCCTGCCACTCTCTCACTGGAGTCTCAGCCCACACTCTCCACTCTGTACAGACCCATGCTCACCAGCCATGCTGCGTTGGGTCTCCCAGTCCCTTCAGCATGACTATCCCTCTGAGTTTTTCATTTGCAGAGCTGCTGCGCATGCACACATGTGCACACATGCATTTGAGCACCAGGTCCCTGCTCACCTCAGCTCCTCCTTTAAAGGAGTTTCTGTGGAGCCCCCATGCTGCAGCACTGAGCCTTGGGTTGCCCGTTCTCCATGAACTCTCCATCCCCCCAAATAACTGTTTCTCTTGGTCAGGGCTGGCCACAGCCTGTCAGAGCCTCTGGCAGTTTTTGATAAAGTTTCTCTCCGGATTTCTCCTGAATGGCGCTGGGAAGAGTCCTGAAGCGGCACCGTAACACAGGGCAGTGGCAGGGTGCTCTAGCTGCTCCCTCCAGTCGTTCTCAGCCTCAGGTGGGGCTGCTACTGTTTCTGCAGCCAGCAGCTTCCATCTCTCTCCACCTCTGGGGCTTGAGGCCCCTGAGCCGATCTGCAGCCACCCCAAATCCATGCAGCCAGAAGTGCCGGACTGGGGAGCAGTGGCTCCCAAGTGTCTGCAGATGGGCAGGCTCTTTCCCACTTATGCACACTCCCTGCTCTCTCATCCACATAGGCACTCGCTCACCATGCTCTCACTTACTCTTCACTGGATTTTCAAGTTGGTTGCTTTGTGGTTTAGCTGCAAGACCGGTCTGGGTCTGGGAGCAAGTAGACAGAGCTTCCAGCTACTCTATAGCCATCTTGGATCTGAAAATAGCAACTATTTTAATGCTGTTCATATTTTTCCAGTCCATATATTTATATATGAACAAATGAGTTGTGTCCCCAGTTTGAGGAGTATCATGGAGGAATTTCAGTAGAATGGAGCAATGGAGTCTGGATTCCTTCCTGCCCTTGGCGTAATATCCTGTGTTTCCTTTGGTGGCCTTTCCATTGTTTTCTCTGCCACCTCATGGCCTCTATCACTGCTGACTGCCTTGATTGCTAAGGGTGTGGAGTGGCTTTATGTGATTTGGAGACTTGTCACTGCTGAGTTAATTTGAAGTTTTTCTTGTGCATCGGGATAGAAAAGTTGTTTCATTGTTTCAGCTTGAATCTGGCTGCAGTTCCCGCAGGTTCAGGCCTGTCTGGGGATTTGTGAAGACAGCCTCTTTTCCTGGGGCCTGAAGAACCTTTGAGAAAGAACTTGAGTTTGTCTCCTGCTTGGTTTTACTAGGCAACCGAGGTAAGTTATGGCATGCTCTGACAGAAGTCAAGTTGAAAGGGAGTTGTAGAGTCTCCCAGGAGAGGACTCATTCTAAGCGAGGAAGGAGGGAGGTACAATGAGCTCTCCAGTAACAAACCGTTACCCATCAGAGAAGAAAAGAGATCCTGCGTATTGCTTTGTTCACAGTCTGGTACCACACATTCATGCCTGGGTCTTAAGTCAAGTGAGGGCCATAAGCAAAAAACTGAAAGAACATTTACTGAACACTCCATAAAACATTAAGGTGCAAACACATAATGCATTGTTTCTGACTTCTCAGATTGAGAGTTATTATAAAGGAGAGAGAGGTAAACCCAATTTGCCACAGACAACCAAGGTTTACAACTGCAGACTTTTAAGGACCATGTGGAGTGTTGTAAAATCCTTTGTGCTCAGTGGAGTAGCAGCAGGGTTTGTGGAAGAATGAGATGGTTAGAGGAACAAGGTCTTGGGAGAGCAGTGGTGATCCTTGGAGGAAAATGTGGTATCCACTGAGGCTAGTTTTGTTTCTGATCACAGGTAAGAAGCCCCCAGAGACCCCCCAAAATACCAAAGGGAATAACTCAGGGGCCGAGGACCAGCATTATGCAGATAAGGGGTATACATCCTGAAATCTCAGTAGTCTTCAGGGGACTCTGAATGCACCTACAGGTTGGTAAGGTCTTGGGAAACCTTGCATACGCTAGTATTTTCGTGGGCCCTTCAGAAGTAGGTGGAGGTTTCCATACCCACAGGTGAAGGGTGCTGCATTAGTTAACTCCAGGAGCCTGGCATTATCCGTGGTTTCACTTTCCACCATTTCAGTTACCCGCAGGAAACCAAGGTCTGAAAATACTAAATTTCCCCATTTACCGGCCATTGGCTAGTTCAACCACGGACATCATCTGCTCCTGACATTCAACCATTGAAGTTGTCATTGTTCAGTGATCCAGGATCACCCCAAGTAGATGATCCTCCTTTTAACATATCATCAGGCCATAGCAGCCTAACACTAAGTCAGAGTGCACATGTCATCACCTCACTTCTTATTACAAGAGGCGCTTTACCATCCGAAATCATCAGAAGAAGAGGAAGAAGAAGGATGAGTGCAGTATAAGGTATTTTGAGAGAGGGAGACCACATTCATATAACTCTTATTATAATATATACTGTAATATTTTATTATTAGTTATTGTTGTTACTCTCTCACTGTGCCGAATTTGTAAATTAAACTATCATAGGCATGTATGTGTAGGAAAAAACATTGTATATATAGGGTTCATTATCATCCGTGGTTTCAGGAATCCAGTAGGGATCCGGGAACTATCTAAGCCTGTTGCAATAGATTTTGTCCTCCATCCACTGCTGTGTAATGTATCAAAAACTCCTGATCATCAGAGAGAAACAGCGCCTGTTTTCACAGCTATCTACATACTTGTGATTTAGAGTCTAGGACTGGACTTTAAAGCAGCTGACCTGGCTTTCCAGCAGATGCACTTACTTCTGACAAGTTTTTAATCTTGGTTCATGTCTGATATTCAGAAAATATCCTACATCAGCAGAGATGAGAGATCATTTACTGAAATGATCAAAAACTCTTAGGTCTGTTTTCATAGACCTAACTCTGCCAAGTTAGGTCTTTCTCATTCTGTATTTAGTAGTGTTAACATGGTATTTCTTTTTATGTTCTTTTACTTTTATCCTATTTGTCTTCGTATTTAGAGTGGGTTTATTGTAGGCAGCAGGTAGTTGATACTTGTATTTTTATTCAATATTAATATCTGTATCCCTTTCAGGGGGTATTTTGAACATGTGCAATTAATGTGATTGTTGGTAAAGTTGGACTTAAATAAATCATTTTCTATTTTCCTCATCTGTTCTTTTTTCCTTGTTTGTGATTTTCTGCTTCATTTTGGATTAAGTGACTATTTTAATTATTCTTCTTTTCCATAATTAGCTATAACCTTTGCATTTATGTTTTGTTTTTGTTTTTTTCTTTTTAGTAGTTGCTTTACAGTTTCTAACAACACTTTCCAAGATATAAAAGGTGAGCCACATATGTAATTTATAATTTTTCTAACAGCCATATTAAAAATAAAAGGAGCAGATGAAATGAATTTTGATATAATTTTTTGTTTAATTCTACATATCTGGATTATTATTTTAAGCTGTAACAATATTAAAATATTAATGATTAATTTAATGTTATTTCCCATGCTATGTCTTCGTAATCTGATGTGTATTTTATATTTACAGCACATTTCCTTTTGGAGTAGTAATATTCCCAGTGCCTGAGATGTACCTACACGTACTGGTTGTAATAACAGACACTGAGGGGGTCACAGAATGCATTTTGAACTTAACACTGGTAACATACCACTTTATATATAGTAGGAAAACCTTAAGCAATAAACTTGCAATTCCTTCCTCCTGGTCTTAGTGCTATTATTGTCATATGTTTTACTTCTGTGTATGTTATAAATCTGACAATGTATTGTTATTGTTGTTTTTACTTTAATCAGTTATATTTTAAAGAGATTTTTAAAATTAAAACTGTCCTTTCTATGTACCCACCTATTTACCATTTTCAGTGTGCTTTACTCTTTCACGTAAATTCAGAATTTTTCTGCCTGAAGAACTTCCTTTAATATTTCTCATAGAGCAAGTATCTTACTAATGAATTCTTTCAGTTTTTGTATGTCTGAAAACATCCTTATTTCCCCTTCATAGTAAAAGATATTTTCACAGGGTATACAAATCCAGGTTGATCACTTTTTTTAATTTTAATTGTTGTTCTTGTACAGTTTTCTGTCTTTTACTCCCTTCCCAGCCTACCGCCCCAGCCCTCCCCACCCCCTTCCCATTTCCACTCCCCTAGTTTCTGTCCATGTGTCCTTTATACTTGTTGCTCCAAACCCTTCCCCTTTTCCCCTGGAATTCCCTCCCCTCTCCACTTTTTTCTTTCAGTGTTTTAAAGCTATTTATTCCCCCATGGTTTCTGGGCTTACATCATTTCTGCTGGCATCCTTCTGCTGGCTCCTTTTTGTGTAATGTGTCTTTTTTCTCTGGGTGCTTTTTAAGCAATTTAATTAGGCACCCAGCTATTAATTTTATTAAGTTTCTTGTGTTTGGGATTTGTTGTTTTTCTTCAATATATTCAGTTATAGTTTTCATCAAAATAGACAATTTTTGGCCTTTTTTTCCTACAAATATATTCTTCAGGTCTCCCTCCTTTCCTTTGAAAACTCCAGTTACAGGTACCTTAGTCCACTTTAAGTGGTACTATAGCTCATAGATGTTTTGTTCACTTTGTGTGCGTGTTTTAAGATCTTTCTTTCTTTCTCTCTTTCTTTCTCTTAGTGGGGGGAAAAGAGGGAGAAAGAGGGAGAGAAACATTGATGCGAGAGAAATATCAATTGGTTGCCTCTTGTACATGCTCCCACAGCGGGCTGAATCTGAAATCCAGGCATGTGCCCTGGCTGGTTATTGAACCAGCAACCTTTCGCTTTGTGGAAAAGGATGCCCGACCAACAGAGCCACAGCAGTCGGGGCTTGTGTACCTTTTTATTTTGTTTAAATTTGCACAGTTTTGATTGCTGTTTTCAAGCTTTTGGACTTTTGTTCTCCATCGTCTAATCTGCTGTTAGTCTTATCCGGTGTCTTCTTTATTGCCGACATTGTATTTACCTCTAGATGTTCACTTTGGGTCTTCTCATATGTTCCACATCTGTCCTTAGCATGTTCACAGTTTCCTTACTTCTTGACCATATGGAGCACAGTTATAATTACTGTTTAGTGTCCATACTTACTCATTCTGTCTTCAGTGCCATTTTTGAATCTGTTTCAATTGACATTTTCTTTCACTTTTCCGAGTTACATTCTCCTGCTTCTTAGAGCACCTGATAATGATTTCAATCAGATGCCAGACATGGTGAATTTGACCTGGTTGAAATTTCTTGCATTGCTATAAAAAGTCTTGAGCTTTGTTCTGGGGTGCAGTTAAATTGTGTGGAAAAGTCTGATCCTTTTAAGGCTTGCTCTTAAGCCTTATTAGGCTGGACTAATGCATTCTTTCATCTAGGTCTAATTTTGCCCCAGTACTGAGGAAATATCACATGTCCTTTGTCTGTTGCTCTGCTGAGGAACATGAAATATTTCTTTCCCTTTATGACCTCTAGGGATTATTCCCTTTGATCCATTCAGCTATTATTTTCCCTGGTGGAGGGATGGTTTCCTTGGACACATGTACTCATCATTGTTCAGTTGGAGCCTCAAGGGGCTTCTCTGTAGATTTCCAGAGTTCTCTCTGCACTATCTTTTCTCTGGTACTCTGCCCAGTGAACCTCGCCTGTGTAGAGCATTCCAAACTCCAAGCTCTACCCCTTAACTTAGGGAGAATGCCATGCAATGCTTAGGTTCCTCCTTCCTACACTGCAGCCTGAAAATTCCAAGAAGTAATCTAGGCACAATCTCAAGGCTCCCTTGTTCGTTCCTCTGCTCCCAGGGATCACTGTCCTGTTCTCCCTGATAGCTAATGCTTAAAAACGCTTGTTTCCTTTTGTGCAGTTTTTGTTGTTACTTCCACAGTATAAATCTGGACTATGTTTCTCCAATTGTCTGAACTCTAATTATGTGTTATATTTGAGAATTTTATTTTTATAAACCTGTGTGCTTTTACATTTGTCCTTATAAATTTCATATTGTCAATTTGGGGCTTAATTCTCTTCTAGCATTTTGTCTTTCTTGCTTTAATTAGTATGTGCAGAATTAACAAGCATTATCTCTATATGTTTGTCACACAGATAAAATATGTAGATTAAAATAAGACCAAGGACAGAGTTCTGAGGCCTCCCACTAGGGGTCAATGTGAAGTTTCCCTCAAACCATTGAACAATCTTTAAGAGCAATGTTCTGTAGAATTGCAGATCACCCCACATTAGCAGTACAGAGCTTAACATTGCTTCTCTATTCCACAAAAACAGTAGAAGCCTTTATCACTTTCTTTGCTAAAGTTTTTTATGGCCTTCCCTAATTTTAGAAAAAAATCAAAGTGAAATTTAGCATATTCTATATGGGTTATTTTTAATGAATCATGTTGGTATCTGGAGATCTCTGCCTTCAAACAATTCTATGACCTACTCCAGAACTGGCATAATTTTTGATTTACGGGGAAGTTGCCATGGTAGCACAGACAGTTGGCATATACCCTTCACTCAATCTCCCTGCTGGTAAGGTCTTGCATTACTGGGTGGTGCATTTGTCAAAGTTAAGAATCCTACTCTTGTGCACTCTTCAATGGCTTAGTTGGTAGCATCAAAGACATCTCTACACAGGTTCATTACTGTTAGTGAAATCTGTTATGACTTAGATTTCATCGTTGTTTTTTATTAGTGTCCTCTTTCTGTTTCAGGATTCAAGCCATGATCTGTTCTGTGACAGGAGATATTAATTTTAATAATGTTTTTGGTTCATTCGTGAACATTTTATTTAAAGTGCAAAATACAGGACTAAAGAATTTTATTCATCCATGTTTTAAGTAACTTGAGGTGAAATAAAAATTGCTGATTTTACGCAATATATAGATAGGTCTTTCCCAGAATTTTGACAGAAAGTGAAGTCCATATTTTTTTTCCATAATGAATGCTTTTTTTTTTTTTTGGTCATTTTCCCCCTTCCACTCCCCCCTACCCTAGCCATCCACACCTCCCACCCTTGATCCTACCCGCCTTTGGCTTTGTCCCTGTGTCCTTTATACAAGTTCCTCGTTGGCCCTTCCCCCAATCCCTCCAATACCCCCTCCCCTCTGGTCACCGTCAGTGTGTTCTTTATTTCCATATCTCTGGTTATATTTTCCTTGCTTGTTTGTTTTGTTGATTAGGTTACACTTATAGGTAGAACCTATGTTATATTTTTGGCACATTGTATTAAAATACATTATTAATTTTAATAATATAAACACAATATAGTGACAGAATACATTAAATTTAGTATATTTTAATACAACATATCAAATATATAATTTTAAACTGTAATTAATATTTTTAAAATTACCCATTATATTTTACCTTATTTTTCATACTAAGTCTTCAAAACCCAGTGTGCATTTATACTTATATTATCAAACTGAGACATTTTCATAGGAAGCACTTAATCTGCATTTACAAAATTTGTATTTGAAAAAAGTAGGTTCATATATCTGGGGTTTTGCAAATATTCTTAAAAATCTTCCAGTAATTGCACTGAGTATGTTTTTAATTTTAATTAAAATTAAAATTGAATTAATTCAGTTCCTTGGGTGCACTGATCACATTTCAGGTGTTCAATAGCCATGTTGTTGAACATTGCAGCTCTAGACCATTGTAAGGAATTTGGGCTTTTATTTTGAATGAGACAGGTAGCTCTGAAGAGTTTTGAGGGAAGGAGTGGCATGGTGATTTAGGATTACTCTGCCGTGCTGGAGAATAAATTGAAGTGAGGCAACTGCAGAAGCAAGGAGACCAGCCAGGAGGCCACGGCAGGAATCCAGGTGACAAAGGTGCCCGGGACTAGGGTGGTATCAGTGGAGGCGGAGCAATTTTAGGAGTATCTCTTTAGACCTGACACAATGTGCTTATGGATTAGATGTGAGGTCAGGAATGTCACCAAGGTTTTTGGCTTAAAAATGGAACAATGAAATTATCTTTTACAGAGATTTTTAAGAAGAGTTTAAGACAGAAATGAGACATTTAAGTGGAGATGTTAAGTAGGCAATGGGTATATGAGTCTGGAATTCAGCAGAAAGAACTCAGCCAGAGACATAAATTTGTAAGTTATTAACAGGTGGAGATCACCAAAGGAGTGACTGTGTAAAAAAAAAAAAAGTGTTAGGGTGAAGATATTCAGTGACAGTATTTTCAGGAAGATGCAAGCTTTGAGATCAAGCCCCAAAGAGAGCAACAAGAAGTTGTGAAATAGTAAATTCCTTCCAACTAAAGGCAGTAACACTGCCAACAAAGGCAATGTTACTGCCTTTAGTGTGTGCAAGTGTGCAAAGGTGGTGATTAACCAATCCTATTGCTCAGATGAAGCAAAAATACATAGCCAGCAGGTACGGAAAGATGCATTCGGTAACAAAGGTCTTCTGTGCTGGCCGGCCCGTGGGCTAGCCACAGCTGGGAATGCAAGGGTTTTGGCAGCTTTGGAGCTACCAAGGGACAGCTGCAGGTAGTTTCCTAAACCTGCCCCCAAAACAAAAGTCCTACCATAGCGCATGTGTTGATGCGGCTGCAACCGACCACTCGTTGCCTTGGATCACAAAGCCACACTTAGCAGAGCCCCGCACCTGGGAAGATTCCTCGGAAAGTGACCTTTCTGTGATGATACTTGAGCCCTGAAGTGGGACAGGCTCGGCCGGGGGCGGGGGGGGGCGGGCTGATAAAGCAATCGTGACGGGCAGGTGAGTTCTGCGCAGAATTCTGACAAAGGAGAGGGCCTTGGCTTGAAGACAGGCGTGGAATACCTTATGGGTAGTGGGGGCACAAGTAAAAGCTCAGGGACGAAAAGCACTGAGATTCTTGAGCTGGCAGCAGGGCTGGAAGGTAAGGTAGTGAACCATCCTTTGTAGCCGCATCCTCCTAACCCCGGCAGTGAAGAGCGTGGCGTACTAAGCAGCGGGGTGGCGGTCGTGGGGCGGGAGGGAAGGACCTACTCTGAAAGCACCTCTTAGGTCCAGACGCTGGGAGCAGCGTCTTCGCCCCTGTTTTCCTCTCACCGGGTAACTCTGCCCGGGAGTGGCTCCACCTCTGACAAAAATCTGTCCCGGTTAAACTGGAAGTGCAGGAAAGCCGACCTCCGGGAGCCGGGGAAACGCAGGGCGGCCGGCCCAGAGCCGGCCCCTGCACGGGCGGGGTCCCGCAAGGACCCGCCCAAGGCGGAACTGCCGGAGCGCAGAGGAAGGGGCGGTGCGGGCGCACACCGACCAGTCACGGCCGGCACCTCCACGTGACCAGCATCGGCCAATAGGAGGCCGGGGCAATAGCGGCGGGGGAATTTCAAACGTGTTTGCGGTGTGGGGCTTGGATTCCATCTTTTCTTCTCTTTTCGGCTTTCTCGCGGTGAGTTCGGCCTCGGAAGTGCACGGCAGAGCTGCAGAGGCGGCGTGTGTTCAGGCTCTTCAGCCGCGCGGGTCGGTAAGTGGTGGGAGCGGGGCGGAGGCGGCCCAGCTGAGCAGACCACGTAGGGCGCGGCTGCACTAGCTGGGGGGGAGGGGAGGCCTTGCTGCCTCCGCCTGGCTACGGGGTGTTGCCTGAGTTTTTGTTGAGGATCGCGGAAGCCAGAGGTGGGTGTGGCTCCCTCTGGGTGGAGGGCCTGGCGGGGCACCTGCGGAAAGCTTGGGGACCTAAGATCCTCTCGTAAAAGTCACTTCCTCTCTTGTCTGGTGTTTTAAAACTGGGACGGGAGATGGAGGCTGTTTTCTGACAGTTACCTTTCGAACCTGAGTTCAAGAGGTGGTATCTAGCTGCTTACTTTACCTCCCCTTTTAGTTGTTAAACCGCAGGTCATTGGCAGCGTTGATACGAATGATCCTGGGTTATTGGGTTGGTGTTTGAGAATTACAGAGGTGATATTGACAGGAGGGCTGCAGACACTTTGTTGACCAGCTATCACCACCATGCAGATGAGCAAGTGCTTGGTATAAGAATACAGGATTCTTGATGTTAGAGTGATTAAGTTAGCAAGTCAGGATTCTGAGAGAAATGCACAAGAACAAGCCTGCAGACATCCCATTTATCAATAAAGGGCTGGGATGGTAGAGCCCTTGCAGTGTGCAGGCTTGCTCTCATAAAGCAGGGGACTAAAGGAATGGCCGTTCACATCACCTGAAAGGGTTCTTCCAATGTTTGTACCAGAATCCAAACAGTCCATCACATTTCCTCAAAGGGCAGAATTTGCAAATGGCCGAGAGAAAATAATTATGGAAAAAGAGTGAAAGGAAGGCGTTGAGTGTGTAGAAGAAAAAATGGAAAGTTTAAAGGGGGGAGGGGCAGCAATTTCTATGTTATGCAATGGAAGTTCTGGTAGGAAGAGAACATAATTAGCCTATTGGGAACCTTGATGAACAAATTTCAAATATATGCAGTTGTTTTTATGCACATAGCTTCACAAATACTACTTCAATACATCTGTGTTAAGATGTGTTTATGTAAGTAATGTTTTAGTCTTCTGGGTTCTAAAACTCTAGTTGCAGTGTTTTTTTTTCTTGTTGATGCTAGTAAAGTACAGGGATTATGACTAGCTCAGTTTTTTTTCTTTAGAAATGGAGGCTGAGGACTTAAGTGGCAAAGAATTGACAATTGATTCAATAATCAACAAAGTGAGAGATTTTAAAAATAAATTTAAAAATGAAGACCTTACTGATGAGCTAAGCTTGAATAAAGTCCCTTCTGATACCACAGGTGAGTTTCCTTTTTTTTTTTTTTTTTAGCAAAAAGGAATGATCGCTAAGCAAAGGAATAAAATGTTAACCACTGTATGTTCACATAATGTAATTTTCTCAGTAACTGATGCTTTCTGAAAAAAGAAACATCATTTATTACAGTGTACTCAGAGGTAGTTTTCTTAACTCTTCTGTAATTGTCAGCTGTTCTTTCTTCTGACATGCTTGCTCTCAGTAGATGTGCTATTTTTTGCTGCAAAGTGAGAAAGCCTTACCAACCTTAATAAATTCATGTATAAGGTTAAAGCCAGAAACCCAATTTTTGATTTAGAGAATCTTTCTGTTACTCCCTTGGCCTTTCTTTTTCTATTCTCTTGATCACTCTATCCTATAGGCTAGACCAGCTCTTACCCCACTGTCTTTTTCTCTTGTCCTCTGCAGTGAAGTGAACACCGCTCCCCAGATATCTGCTTATTCTTACCCCTTTAGGTCTTTATTTAAATGTCATCTCAGGGAGGCCTTCCCTAACCCACCTATTTAAAGTAGTAACCTGTTGAGGTGGGAGTGTGTCCCCTTTTCCCCTTTCCTGTTATTTTTTTTTCTTCGTAGCACTGATCACTTTATATCTGATTTATTCATGTGTTTGTTTATTGTTCTTCTCTTCCACTAGAAAGGGGGCTCTATGAGGGCAAGGTTTTTATTTGTTTTGTTATGTCTACACAGCTTAGAAAGGTGTCTGGTGCGTACGAGGCACTTAAATATTTGTTGAATGATGAAAACGAGTGAAAGTGCTGAAATTTTCATACTCAGCCTTTATGCCGCAAATTAGCTCAGAAGCCTAATTTACTGCATTTCAGATTATTGACATCATTTGAAAAGTGACCTTCAGAAAAGTTTGTCATATCTATACTAACCATTAAATGGATGAAGGATTGAAAATAAATGGAAGAACTGTGATCTAGTCATGGTGATGGATCATATTTACTTGAAACAAGCTTGAAACTTATCATTTTGGTGCTAAGCAAATTCTTCACCGTATACCACCATACCTTATGATGTGTATTTAAAAAGCACTGTGAAAGCTCATATACCGAGGTAGATGAGTTGTCATTTAAAATCCTTAGCTCACCCAAGCCTGTAAGCATTCCACATCTATTGATAACTGGGATGTGCACCATTAAATTAAGTATTGAGGAAGACTCAAAAATGCTTAAAACCAGCGTTTCCAGATGAGAGAACTTATGAAATCATTATGCTACATGTAATGTGTGTTTGGCAACAA
This sequence comes from Anoura caudifer, assembly GCA_004027475.1. Classification (NCBI taxonomy): domain Eukaryota; kingdom Metazoa; phylum Chordata; class Mammalia; order Chiroptera; family Phyllostomidae; genus Anoura; species Anoura caudifer. The sequence continues at coordinate 43,227 of PVKU01003522.1, read as the reverse complement.
ATGAATACAAACACTATACACACAGCGCTTCAAATGCTGAACAGAAGGAGAATGGGGTGTTCGGAGGCGTGAAGAATACATCGCAAAGACCTTTTTTAGACATCTTACAGACTAATTTGTTAGGAAAGCAATGGGCGGTAAAACTGAACATGAAGTTAAGGTCAGACTAGATTAAATTTAAGATAAAAAAGCAGAGTTATGAATGTACTACGGTTTAGTAGGACGCAGAAACAGTAATTTTGTTTGCAAAAGTAAAGATCTGGCCCTTGTCGAAGATAACTGAAACCAATGGAAGGAATGATAGTTTCTCTGAGAAATAAGAACTTACTCATATTTAGTAATGACTAAAATATCGTAAATAGGAGAAGGTAACCGAAACTGGTGGAAGGAATGATAGTTTCTCAGAGAATAACTTCTCTGGCAATTTAATCAGCCCTGCCTGGTGTGGCTCAGTGGATGGAGTGCCAGCCTGCCCGGGGAGGGGTCGCTGGTTCCCAGTGTAGGGCGCATGCCTGGGTTGTGGGCCAGGCCTCAGGAGGGGGCACGTGGGAGGCAAGCACATGTTGATGTTTCTCTCCCTCTCTTGCCCTCTCTAAAAAATAAATAAATTAGAAAGAAAAGAAAATTATGGAGAAATATGAGTAACTTGGAGGGAGAAGAAAATAACCATATTAGTTGCTTATCTTGTAAACTGCTTTTGTTTGGTTGGTTTAAAAGTAAGTGTGAGTTATGTGGAGATAATGTTGGATAAAAAAGTTTACAATAGAACTGGAGTAATAAGTTTCTAAGTTTTTAATGAACTTTCTAAGAAAGTTGGTACAAGTGGTGATGGGAAAACCTTAGATTTTCTTTAAAAGTTAGGGTACTGAAACAATTATGCTGTTACAGCATAAAATATTTTTAGACTACATATGGCTTTTTAAAGCTACTTATATAAGCAACAGTTATCTCCAAACTTTTTCCTTCAAAATATGTAACTCTTTAGAGTAAAATATAGCCTGATAAAAGATACCCATGCAGTAAATAAGTTGTTTATATTTACACAAATGTTAAATTTTTTAAAAAGAATTTTAAGGAAGCTATGCACATTGACATTGAGAGTATAACTATAATTTGACAGAAAAGTGCAATATGGCATTTATTTTTATGTCTTACTGTTATTATGGCATATTTTGTTTCCTGTATTCAGATAATTCAGGAACTGTTAACCAAATTATGATGATGGCAAACAACCCAGAGGACTGGTTGAATTTGTTGCTCAAACTAGAGAAAAACAGTGTTCCACTAAATGATGCCCTTTTAAATAAACTGATTGGTCGTTACAGTCAAGCAATTGAAGCACTTCCTCCAGATAAATACGGCCAAAATGAGAGTTTTGCTCGAATTCAAGTGAGATTTGCAGAATTAAAAGCGTAAGTATTAGTATTTTAACTGCATTACATAACTACATTACAAAAAGTTAAAATGAAAACAAGTCAGGATTACTTGCAAGAAAATTAATGTTTTTGACCGAATTCTTTTGTTTATAATGAGCAAGGGAATAATGTAAACTCTTTACTATGTACGTATCTCTACAACTTCCCTATTCTTGGCTCTATCTTGGAAGATTTTTTTAAATAACCCTGATAGTATTTGATTTTACACACACACACAAAATAATACCCCGTGTCTTTTGGAAAATAAGATGAAGAATTACCAAGCTTAGGTAGCTGTGCCCTTTTTCCTAAAACTTGACTCTGACATCTTCGTTGCAGCATTCAAGAGCCGGATGACGCGCGTGACTACTTTCAGATGGCCAGAGCGAACTGCAAGAAGTTCGCTTTTGTGCATGTATCTTTTGCACAGTTTGAACTATCACAAGGTAACCTGAAGTATCAAGTCCCAATTTTAAGTAAAAGATAACTTCCTTTGTAACTCACATCCTAATATTAAACCATGCATGAAGTGGGAATTTGAGGTAGGAAAAGACAGGAAAGTTGATGAGATAATACTATGGGGTAAGAATCCCACGTAGGTGGAGATGCAGAGAATACCTGTTATACTGACTCTTCCGCTTGTAAAGAGGATTGCAGGGAAATGAGCATGAACGTCACGTCTGTGCTTATTTAGATTCAGAAAAAGTCGGAAGGAAAGCGGCTTCTTCGCTGAGTGTTGGTGGGATGGAGGAGATGAGCTGTTTGAGCTAGAGCTCGGGCGAGCTTTTTTATCCTCTGATTTCATAGCACTAGAATGAACATAAAAATATAATTTAGCATTAACTGGTGGTTCCCCTCTGCTGTGGGAACTTTTATTTCTTGCTCCCCTGGCTCCTCTTATTCTGCACTTTTTGGACAGAACCAGGGCGATCTCTCTTCCTCAGAGATTTTTAGCCTGGCCATTCATAGTCTTCTCTCTTTTCTCATTTTCTGGGACCTCTGGATCTACCCTCAGTCTGTCCTCTTGGTCACATGTTCCTGTTTTCCCTCAGACTTCTTTCTGTTGCATTCTGGATCCCATTTACCACCGGATACACACATTATCACTCTGCTTTGGCTCAGCCAGCGCCCCCATGAGGGTGCTCAAATTGGGGCTCAGTGACTGGGGAGTGTTCTCTAGGGTAGAGGTTGGAGAAAAGCATTGTACCAACTCCTTGCTTATTACAGTAAGTTTGGCTGGGCCTTTAAGACCCTTTATCTTTCCTTCGTTCTACCTAAATTTTTTTTTGAGGTATTATGGCCTATCAATAGCAACTATAAACTTTACATCTTTAGAACACACATATATTGAAATTCTCAAATCGTGTGTGAAAAAGAAATGTACTTTATCTGTACTACTGCAATGTAGTAGTAACCTCAAGGTCAAAATCATGTTCAAAAATTATTTTGAACAAGGTTGGTGAATGGGCTTTCAGGAGATACACAACATCTTTGAAATCTTACGTGTGGTTGGTGTGTATGTTTGTAGGGTGGAGGACAGTCTGTGGTTTTTATCAGATTGTTGTAGAAGTCTATAAGCTGCCTGATTACCAGTTATCTGAGCCTTTTTTGTTTGCTGTGCTGAAATGTTCAATATATGAAATTCTATCACTGCTGTCAATAAACATAGACTTAGTAACCACCATCAAATATATTTATATTCTTAAAACTTGTAAATTGTCTGAAGCTAGAGGACATCTCTTAATCATCTTTATACCCTAAGTGCCAAGTTCATAGCATAGCTCCTGTAAATGTTGATAACATAATCTGTAAAGTACATAATATACATATTTTACCATTTGTAACAAAATAGTAGACTTAAATAGATTGGGGAAGTTTGCAATACAAGTAAAATTTGTTTAGTAATTTGTCTGTCTTTAGAAATGTAATTATGGTAATTTTTACATTTTGAGGGTGGTTGCACTAAGTCTGATAGGTAAGGATTAATCTTTATCATTGCAATTTTTTTGATGGAAGATTCCCTTTAGCAAAAGATGTCAGCTTTTTCTTAATGACTGAATGTCATTATGAATGACAATTATTTTACTGCATTGTAACAGATTGATGCTGTTGGGTCTGTCACAGCAGCTCGGGCTTACTTTTTCTTTTTACTAATTTCCTTGAGGATCCGAAGTGTTTTTGTTGGCCTTTGGTGTCTCCACTTTGTAACTGCTTTGTTACACTCCTTTTGCATCTGAAGATGGGCAGTGGTAATACTTTAATGCATAAACACATCAGTTGCATGTCACACAAGTAAACTGTCGGAGGTGAATCGTTTATCAGAACCGAGGCTGCTAATGTGCTTATGAAATAAAGCTCAAGAGCCTTGGAATGAGTATTTTTGCTTAAAGCCTCTAAATTTTTTTCAAGGTCCTGAAGAGTAAGAATCTGGAGAGTAAAGATGGCTACGTTAAAATAACCATTGATTTTTACTTTGTTAGGTAACTTCAAAAAAAGCAAACAACTTCTTCAGAAAGCTGTAGAATGTGGAGCGGTGCCACTACAGATGCTGGAAGTTGCCATTCAGAATTTAACCCTCCAGAGAACGCAGCTGCTTTCAGAGGAGGAAAAGAGGGGTTTACCAGGTGAGGGCTGGTGCGTGCTGACACCCTTCTGTGGCTGGTTATCTGTGGAAAGCGGTCAAGGGTAATATTCTATAGAAAAACACCATTTATGTAGAATGGGCACACTCTAAGTTTAAATTTCATACTTAAAGGAGGTGAGGCATTTAGAAGTAAAGTCGTTATTATTATGTTGGATATTTTGTTGTTGATCATACTTTCACTGGTAACACATAAAAAGCAACTCAATCTAAGCAGGACAATCATTTTTTGCTGTTAAAAATGGGGCATATGCCTTTAATCTAGGAACAATTATATAATTATGAAATAGTCATTAAATATAGTTAGACAATTATCTTGAGAACATCTTTAAGTCTGCATATCTTATTTAGGGACAGGTCTACGAATTAACCATAAGTATTCTTATTTATGAAATTACTTTTTGTGTATTCCTTATGTCTTTACAAATTTAATCACAGTTTCAAAAATTTTTCAGCAGCTACAGTATTAAGTGCCCAGGAATCGTTCCCCAATTCGCTTGGACATTTACAGAGTAGGAACATCAGCTGCGATTCCAGAGGACAGACTGTGAAAGCCAGGTTTCTCTATGGGTGAGGAAATTGAACCCGTACGTGTTCACATACGTATTTTCATGTAAGAGTGGTAACAGTGTTTAGCAGGTAATGGAAATACATACGCTAATATTATTCTTTAAAAATTGACAGTATTTTCCTCTGTGTAGAGAGAACGTGCCCCCTCAAGATGCAGACATAAGTCATCGAAACCCCTTAAAACAGACAAACAAAGCTAAACGGGTAAGTGAGTTTTACTCTATTTTGATTAAGGTGGAAAGTGGTGAGGTTTTTATTTCCTAGTTCATCACTTAATCTTTCAAAACATTTTCAGTCATGCCCATTTGGAAGAGTCCCAGTTAACCTTCTAAATAGCCCAGATTGTCATGAGGAGACTGATGGTCCAGTTGTACCAAGTTTTACAAAAAGGTATGTTTGGGTTTTAATTTTTTAATCTGTTTTCAATATTTGCATACTGATGTCAGAGTGGTCTTAAAGTATTTTACTACTTAATAGTAATTACAATTAAATTTTTATTTAGTATTAAAGGTTACCAAGGGATAAAGAAACGAGTGAAGGATTTGACTTTATTTTGCTTTTTCACTCATTAAAAATATTCACTAAAGGGAGTATTAAAAATAGGAAACATGGAGGAAAAAACTTAACACAACCTGAAAGTTAAAAGACTGTGCAGACATACCCAAACTCCTGTTGTTTGAATATTTCTCACTTAAATTGGTAGCCTCTCTGTTAAAAGTTCCTTCCGGTGCACATATGGAAGTCCCCATAGCAAGGGGGAAGGAGGTCTGGGTGTGATTTCTTTTCCAGCCAGCGCGAGAAGAGCAGCTGTCATTGGAAAGGTTGATGAATCCGTTCATTTGTTTCAGAGGCTAGGACATTAGGAGGTGAGGGAGAGTAGGCAGAGACACAATGTTGTTTATTACATCCAATGTGTTCTCCTTCGTTCGGTTTAAGTGTTTATGCCGGTGAAACAAATAGGACTACAGTGTTCCAGCTTAGCTAATGGCGGTTTTCTGGTCTACTGCTAACTCTAATCACTGCGTAAGATTATTTCTGTTGCAATAGTCTCCTTGGATTCTAGAGAGTCATTGGGCAAGTAAACGTTACAAACACAAAATGAGCCCTGGCTGGTGTGGCTCAGTGGACTGAGTGCCAACCTGCGAACCAAAGGGTTGCTGGTTCAGTTCCCAGTCAGGACACATGCTTGGGTTGCGGGCCAGGTCCCCAGCAGGGGTCGCACAAGAGGCAACCGCACTGATGTTTCTCTCTGTCCGTCCCTTTCCCTCTCTCTAAAATTAAGTATTTCTTTTAAAAAAAGAAAGAAACGCAAATGATTGTTTGTAGCTGACATCTTCTACACTTAAATCCCTGTTATATGTAGGCTGGACTGTGTGTTAATATTAAAAGAGCATTTTGGTTGTCAGGTTAAGCTCTGAAATGTTACGATTATTATCTTATCATCTTCATTTCAAATACCTAACTGAAGAATAAAGAAGAATTTCTCACACTCTAAGAAAATAAAAACAAAAACAAACTGGGCATTTTTTGCTTGTTTTGATGGACTATGCTAGGCACTGGAGGCCCACAGAAAGGTTTACAGCCTAGTTCTTGTCCTTCGACTGTTTGCGGTCTGAAGTGTAGTTTCACTTGCACAGTGTGGTTCCCTTCTCCTTCCCGCAGTCACACCCTAGTCGCGGTTGTTACTTAGTACATAGTGAAGTACGTAGTCACCCACTGATCTCTGTCATTTTTGTCATGGCTGAGCACCTAAATCACATTTGTGCTAGAATCATGTTATTTTTTAAAATACCTTTTCAACAGATTTTTTTCCACTTAAGAAAAGTGTAGTTAAGAAGTCAACTTTAAAATAGAAAAAATAATATACTGAAAAGATTGAATTCAAATTAAATGTTAAAATTATTTTGTTTTGTGGGCAATAGACGCACCTCTAGAACAGAAAGCCGAGAAGTGGTTGTGCCTGAATCTAAATCAAGTGGAAATGATTCCTGTGAACTGAGAAATTTAAAGGTATTTCTATTTTTGAATTTTTTAAAAGGTTTTATTTTTATTTATTTATTTTTGGAGAGAGGGGAAGGGAGGGAGAAAGAGAGGGGGAGAAATATCAGTGTGTGGTATCAGTATCTCATGTGGCCCCCACTAAGGACTCAGCCTGCAACCCAGGCATGTGCCCTGACTGGGAATCAAACCGGTGACCCTTTGTTCACAGCCCGCACTCCATCCACTGAGCTACACCAGCCAGGGCTCTATTTTTGAATTTTTATATGGAGCGAGGGTTTTTGAGCCAGGGTTCATGGAGCTTTCTCTGTGAAAGGCAACCCATAGTTTGTACAATATCTTTAACAGTGTCCCTGAAGCCCGAAGAGATGTAGGACCACTAATGGGAAGTGGTACAGAAGTCCTAAACCCTTTCTCCAAGACTGAGGTGGTGGAGATCAATCATCTCCTGGGATAAATGAAGTAACACATCTTATGCATGTGCTTAGGTGGACTCGGTGGCCTGGGTTTGGCAATAGCTGGGGGAGTCATTTCCCCCAGCTTCAGTTTCTTGGTGTGTTTAATCATATGATCTGGCAGGACATCTTAGACAAAAATGAGGGAATCAGTTGTGATTTGCAGAGGTGGGGGCTTAGTCTGATGTGCTGATATGGCAGAGCAACTTTGTGTGAACTTTGAAGACCAGGAGAGTTTAGTCTCCGATACGCTGATTTTTTGGTGTTAAACTATTCTTGCTGTATTTGAGTTAGACCCCCTGGCGTCATGGTGAGGGTCTCTTCAATTCTGTATTCTTTATCATTCCTCTCTTTCATGGTCTATGCTTTAAAATAAAAATTTTAACTAATCACAACCTTCTTAGAGAAAAATGCAGTTTTGCTAAAATTTTACTTGATTTAGAATAACTATTGTCTTAGACTCACACAAATCTTAATTTTGAATAATGCTCTAATTTTTGGTGATAAAATATGATCATAGTAACAAAATAATGAGGCGTGTTTTATGTTGGATTCAGACTTTCTAATCTCACTTTTTAAGTGAATATATTCTAGCAATTGATTAATATGCCCATTAAAAGCAAATTGGCCAAGGTTATGGTTATTACTCTTATTTTAGTCAGTAATTCAAGAAGTTAATCTTTGCTTGGAGTTTGTGAGTCTACATGTGGTTAAAATTGATAATTTTTCTAGCCGTGTTTTCACATAGATGAGACTTTAATATATTGAACACTAAGGCAAATTAGTACTACTGTTTATGAGACTTTTATTATCAATATCTTATTTTCATATAGTCTGTTCAAAATATCCACTCAAAGGAACCTCTGGTGTCGGATGAGAAAAGTTCAGAACTTATTACTGATTCAATAACTGTGAAGAATACAATTGAATCAAGTTTTCTAAGAAAATTAGAAGAAGGTAAGATTTCTTTAATTAAGAAAATCATTTTGTTGCTGGAGACTGCTAGCCAGCCACCTAAGGCCTGTAATATAAGACTTTGTGTCTTTTTCTATCTTGTATTTCAGTTGAATTATAAAGTGTGTGTAAAAGACATTGAATTATGTAGCAGAAGTTTTATTTACCTACAAGATACATAAAAGAGTGTATGGAAAGGACCACAGAGCTGAGTTATTTTTCTCAATTGGCTTGAGAAATACTTTCTGGAAAGGACACAGAAGCTGTATTTATATGACACTCTCCTTTTCCTCTTTAATCAAACATTTAGTTTTCCACTATGTGACTTCTGTGATAAATGCTCTAAGGATGTGCAGATGAATGAGCCAGAGTCCCACGGAGGCTGCCATCCAGTGTGGGAGATACACTGCTAACCGTGGTACTGGGTAGGATGTAGAGAATGTCACGAGAACCATGTAAAGAAAATGCTGTGAGAATTCAGAGGGAGGAGAAATTTGAGAAACTAATTAAGGGGAAATAAGGTTAATACTTTGTGGAAGAGAAGAAATGAGAAAAACTGTTAGGGGTTAATAAATAAGAAGGAATAGCAGTGACTATTTCAGATGGAGGGAATAGCATATGCAGAAGGATAAAGCAGTTTGGGAACTAAAGACAGTCCAGTTACGCTGAAAACTTCACCACAGGTAGTGTAGAAATGCAAGGTAGGACTTGGTGGACCTCAAATGGCTGGCTTAAATTTTTTATTCTTTTAGATGTCAGAGTACCATTAAAGATTTTTGAGCAGGGGCATTAAATGGATGATCAACCTTTGTCCAAACAAAGGTTGTTAGATTGGGGTTTTTTTCCTTTAATTGGACTGAGGGGGGTACTGGGAGAAAACGAGACTTGCTCCGGATTCATTTGTTTATCCTGGACTTGCCTGGTTTAGCTCTGAAAGTCCCATGTCTTGGGAAAGTCCTCAGTCCCGGCAAACTGAGGTGGTTAGTCATCCTAGAATAGTCTTTTCACTATTATTTTGATTAGGAATAGATTCTTAATCCCAGTATTTCGGGAAAACTGTTAGGTTTTATACTTTCATGGCATCTACTATCAACTCCTGTGATTAAGTACTAATCTGACACCTAATTTAATGTTTTTAAATGATGACATACTGATAACACTTTATTACACAGTAAAACTTCTAATTCTGAAAGCTGCCCAAATCATAAGAGCATAGGCAGTGCAGTGTTTCATTCATACTTCTGTCTGTGCAGTGTATTCGAGGGGTGACGCTGCCGGGTCACCGATGTGTGCGTGGCCACCTTTAGTAGACAGTGCCCAACAGTGCCCCGGAGTGGGTGAGCCTTTGACGGGCAGGTGTGTTGCCCTTGCTCCGTATTCTTCTCAGTCGTTTCATTGTTGAGTTTTAGTTTTAGACGTTCTGATGCTGCTAAGTATTATCTCTTTGTGGTTTTAGTTTGCATTTCCTTGATGTCCATTGATGTTGAACATCCTTTTGATCGTTTAGTGGTTATTTGGATATCCTGTTGTGAAGTACGTGTTGGAGTCTCTTGCCAATTTTTCTGTTGGGTTTTTTTTCTTATTGACTTTTAGGAGATAGTATATCATCTAGATACAGACCCTTTTGTTGGATATATGTGCTACAAGTGACTTCTCCCACTATGCAGTGAAGACTTTTGATGAAAAGAAGTTCATAATTATCATACATTTTAATTTATTAATTTTTTCTTTTGGGGTGTTTTCTGTGTCTTTAAACAGATCTTTTCCTGCTCTAAGATCATAAATTTTATGTAAGATCAAATTTCAAGATCCTTTTTTCCCATGTGTATATCCAGTTGATCCATTGGTGTTTGTTGGAAAGACCCTCTTTTGCCTCACTGAATGGTTGTAAATTAGGTCATTCTGTGTGTGATGTGGGGATTTGGATTCTTCTCTGCTCCATAGTTCTTTTTGTCTGTCTTTGTGCTAATACAGTACAGTTCTAAATACTGCAATAAGTCTTCATATCTGTCAGAAATACTTCCAGTTTCATTTCTTCATATCAGTGTAAATCTCCCAACTTTATTCTTCAAGACTATGTTAGCTATTCTGAACCTTTTGGATTTCCGTATAAATAATTACAGTCTTGTGGCAGACCCTTCTGCATGGTGTGGGCCCAGCTCCCACCCGGAGATGCACAGGACCCACACCCACAGATAGGTTCTCTCGTGGGTAATCAGATTTGCAATATACCTAGGCTCTTTTGGGGCTTGCTCTTTGCTAAAACTCCCTGACCCTGCAAGTACCTTGCAGAGACCAGTGTAACTGGCTCAACCACTTGCCTTTTCATTTGCTAATGTCCTTCTTCTGTGATGTAACGAGGGGCGTTGGCTCCTTTTGTTGTAACTGGGATAGTGAGTGAGGACCATTTTGTAATGGGAGGAGATATAGAATAAAGGCCTGTCACGGTGGAGGCTGTGACTTTTGCTCCCTTGAGAGAAAAGCCATGCTGTCATCCTATTTCCTCCACCAGACTCCATAGTCCTTGTGTATGTTTTATTTCATCCATAATGATGCAGACACTGCTAGCCGGTGTCCGCGTCACAGTCTATCAGATTACATTTTTTAAAAGATTTTATTTATTTATTTTTAGACAGAGGGGGAGGGAGAAAGAGAGGGAGAGAAGTATCAATGTGTGGTTGACTCTTGCATGCCCCGTACTGTGGACCTGGCCCCACAACCCAGGCATGTGTCCTAACTAGGAATCAACCGTCAACCCTTTTGTTCTCAGGCCTGTGCTCAGTCCACTAAGCCACACCAGCCAGGGCCAGACTACACTTTTTTAAAATGGGATTTTGATTGAGACCTAATGGGACAAGCTCACATCTTAACAGATAAATTTTGTAGTCTACTAACCTTGTATTTATTTAAGTAGTCTTTAAAATATAGAGAGCATCATTTTCTCCGTAGAGATTTTGGTTATCTTTTGCTAGAGTTATTCCTAAATATTTGAGAGCTTTTGATGCTATAATGAATGGGATCTTTAAAAAAAAATTGTATCCTTTTGTTCTTTGTTGCTGATATATAAAAATACAACTGATTTTGGTTATTGATTTTAGATGCAGTGACATTGCTAAATTCATTGAATAATTTTAATACTTTATTATGGATTATTTCATGTCATTTAAAAATAATATAACTTTTTTCCTTCTAAGTCTTTTAATTTTCATTTCCTTTCTTTGCTGTAGTGCACTTAACATCTTCAGTATAATAATGAATAGAAGGGATGATATGCAGCCGTCTTTTCTCATTCCATATTTTAGAGGGAAGTTTTCAGTGTGTTACCCTTGTATGATAATTGCTATAGATTTTTGTAGCTCTTCTTTATCAAGTATCAGAAGAGTGAGTTTTGCTTTGTACCTAGATTATCATTAGTTTTTTGTAAGCGATGGGGTGTTGAAATCTATCAAATTCTTCTGTGTTTATTGAGTTGATCATATTTTTTTCCTTTTTTAAAAAAAATTTTATTTGTTTTCTTAGAGAGGGTAAAGGAGGGAGGAAGAGAGGGAGAGAAACATTGATGTTCACACGTCTATCAGTTTTCTCCTCCATGCCCTCAACTGGGGACCTGACCTGCAACCCCGGCATGTGCCCTGACTGGGAATTGAACCCACAACCTTTCGTTTTGCAGGCTGCTGCTCAACCCACTGAGCCACACCAGCCAGGACTGAGTTAGTCATATTTTTTCTTCTCTATTGTATTATGACAAATTAATTTTCAAATAAGCAAACTTCACTTTTAGGAATATGCAAAACTTGGTCATAATTTATATTCTTTTGTTTATGAATTGAAAATATTTTGTTTAAGATTTTTGCATCTATTGTGATAGGAATGGAATATTGATATTAATAGAACAGTAAATATATTGTTGAGGCTCGTGTTTTTTTCTTTTTTTAATTTAAATTATATTTTATTGCGTATGCTGTTACTGTTTCAATTTTCCCCCCTTTTCCCTCTTCCACCCAGACCACCCCCCTCTAAGCAGCCCATACTATTGTCATGCACATATATTCTTTGGCTACTATATTCCCCATGCTGTGCTTTATTTTACATCCCTATGACTGTTCTGTAACAGCCAACTTGTACTTCTTAATCCCTTTACCTTTTTCCTTCATCTGCCCAACTCCCCTTCCTCTGTATCTATGATTCTGTTTCTGTTCTGCTTGTTTATATCGTTTTTTAGATTCAATTGTTGATAGATATATATTTGTTGCTATTTTATTGTTCATATTTTGATCTTCTTAAAGGAGATCCTTTATATTTTATATAATATTATTTTGGTGATGCTGAGCTCCTTTAGCTTTTTCTTGTCTGGAAGATCTTTATCTGTCTTTCAATTCTAAATGATAGCTTTGCTGGGAGAATAATCTTGGTTGTAGGTCCTTGCTTTTCATCACTTTGAATATTATGAATTCCTTCTAGCCTGCAAAATTTCCTTTGAGAAATCAGCTGACAGCCTTATGGGAGCTCCCTTATAGGTAACTAATTTCTTTTCTCTTACTTCTTTTAAGATAATTTGTCTTTAACCTTTTACATTTTAATTATGATGTGTCTTGGTTGGGCCTCTTTGCATCCATTGTGTTTGGGATGCTGTGCTTCCTGAACTTGTATGTCTGTTACCTTCACCAAGTTAGGGAAGTTTTCTGCCATTATTGTTTTCAAGTAATTTTTCAGTTTCTTGCTCTCTTCTGTTTCCAGCACCCTCAGGTCAGTACACTTGAAGTTGTTTCGGAGGCTCCTTACACTATCCTCATTTTTTTGGATTCTTTTTTCTTCTTGTTTTTCTGATTGGGTGTTTTTTGCTTCCTTATATTCTAAATCGCTGATTTGATTCTTGGCTTCATCCACTCTTACTGTTGATTCTTTGTAAATTGTTCTTCATTTCAGTTAGTGTATCCTTCATTTCTGACTGGTTGTTTTTTATAGTTTTCATGCCCTTTTTTATGCTGTTGAAGTTCTCATTGAGTTTACTGGGCATTCTTATAACCAATGTTTTGAGCTGTACGTCTTGTTTCCTCATTTTGGCAGCCTCTCTGTGTTTGTTTCTGTGTATGAGATAGAACTGCTGTGACTCCCTGGCGTGGAAGAGTGGCCTAATGTAGTAAGTGTCCTGTAGGGTCCAGCCAAGCTGGAGAGTGCCCTCTGTGTGGGCCGTGCATCCCCTCCTCCTATCGTTGAGCCTTGGTTGCTGTTGGCAGGTCAGTGGGAGTGGCTTACCCAGGCCAGTCAGCTCAAGGGCTGGCTGTGACCACTGCCCACCAACCTCTGACCACTGTGGAGGGTCAGCTGTGCAGAGGCCCAGGCCGCACCACAGGGCTTACTTCGGCAGGGCTCTGGTGCCCGCCAAGTTCGCCCTGTGACGATGTCGTTTGTGGGGGTGGTCAGCCGGTGGTGCTCCATCGTGGTGTGAGGCTGTCCCCTGGGTGCGCAGGCTGTTGGGCCTGTTGAGACACTTTTTTCGGAGACCCTTAAAGTAAATTGCAAGCCAGTTTGAGGTAAAGTTTTTGTTAAAAAGTAGAAGTCTGTAAAAATGGTAACTTAGCTTATCTTTATCAGTAAGACTTTATAACATGTGTTTTTTAATTTTTACTTATTTACTTGCTTTCTGGTAAATACCAGAAAAATTAAATTCAGAATGCTCTCCGATAATAAAACCCTAAGGAAAGCCCTGAGGGAGTACTTAAGATGGCCATGTTGCAGGTTTGTAACATTGGCTTGCTGTGAGCAAACTGTCAACAACTGGCTTGAAGTTTTTGGTTCCACTCTTCGTTTTTAAAAGCAAAATGCTAATCATTTGCAGCATGTTCTAATGTTTAGGTCTAATTTTGTTATTATAAAATAAAATATTCTTGTATTTTAATGACAATAACAACAAAACAATTTCAGAACCTAAAGAAGATCAAGAACCAAAGGTTCCAGAAAGTAACCAGAAACAATGGCAATCTAAGAAAAGGCCAAAATGTGTAAACCAGAATCCTGCTGCTTCTTCAAATCAATGGCAGGTTCCAGAGATAACCCGAAAAGTTGATACAGAGGTAACTTTCTCTTCCTCTCATGTAACATGCCATTGTTCAAAATGTGATAATCATGTTAAATATTTTCTTACTTTATTAACTTCTTATGCACCATATTTAGTGGAATAGTTTACTTAATGTTTTTATTATTCACAAAACAATGTTCAGTAACATAGTTTCAGTAAGAGCGTATGTCAAGTTGAATTCTATTTATTTTATTCCGTTCTATTTTCAGTAGTGTTTCTAGATTGCTGGTGGGCTGGTATAGGAATCAGCAAACTACAGCCGGTTCAAATCTGCTTCCCAGCCTGTGCATGCAAATGATGTTTTATTGGAACACAAACATGCCGGTTCATTTACTTACATCTATGGCTACTTTCAAACTGTATCAGCAGAGTTGAGTGGTTGAAACATCATCCAGTCTCTAAGTCCTGAAATGTTTACTGTGTTGCCCTTTACAGTATGCTGATCCTTGCTCTAGTGCAGTGCATATCAACGCCTTTGACGATTTCCTGTTGTCATCCTCATGGGTGGGATAGAAAACATAAGACTAGACAGCGTGTGTGAATTTGTAACGGTGGCCGGGGCCATTTCGGGAGGAATGGTCTGGTAGGCTGCTGGAGAGCCATGCCTGGTTCAGTCCTGGCTCTGCTTTTTATCACTGTTTTCAGTTACGTTCTAACTCAGCAGTGCTCAGGTACTTGGGCCTTGGGACCCTCTTTTACCCACTTAATTATTGAGGCACCCAAAGAGCTTTTGTTTACATAGCTTGTTTATTTATCTGTACTGACTGTATTAGAAAGTAACACCAAGAATTCGTTTAAATATTTATTAATATATTAAAAACAACAATATATCCATTACATGTGAATATAGATACACTTCTGCGAAAAACAAGGATTTTGTTTTATTGAGGTGCAATTGGTATATAACGTATTAGTCTCAGGTGTACAACATAATGATTTTATATTTGTGTATATCATGAATTGATCACCATAATAAATCTCGTTAATGTCTACCGCCATACGTAGCTGCAAACTTTTCCGTCTGGCAATGAGAACTTCAAGACCTACTCACTTATCAACTTTCAAATGTGCAACACAGTATTAACTATTGTCACCATGCTGTCCATTACATCCCTGTGACTTAATTTTTTAAGATTTTTTAAAAAATCCTCACCTGAGGACATGCTTATTGATTATTGATTTGAGAGCAAGGGGAAGGGAGGAAGAGAGAGCGGGGGAGAGAATATCATTTGGTTGCCTCTCACATGCACCCTGATGGGGGACCAAACCCACAACCTAGGCATGTGCTGTGACTGGGAACCCAACCCCTGACCTTTTGATTTATAGGACAATGGTCCAAGCAATTGAGCCACACCAGCCAGGGCTAAGATTTTACATGTAAGTGATACTAGGTAGTATTTATCTTGCTGTGTCTGACATATTTCGCCTATCACAATGTTCTCGGGTCCATCCATGTTGTCACAAATGGCAAGATTTCATTCTTTAGGCTGAATAATACTCCATTGTATATATACTCCTATATCACATTTTTATATTCATTTGTCCATCAATGGATACTTGTGTTTTTTCCATATCTTGATCATTGTAAATAATGCTGCAATGAGCATGAACATGAGTGTGCACATTATCTTTTTAGTGTTTTAATTTTCTTCAGATAAATACAGAGAAGTGGAATTTCTGGGTCATACAGTAGTTACGGTTTTAATTTTTCTATATTGTTTTCAATAGTGGCTGTACCAGTTTATATTATTCCCACTAACAGAGCACAAGGGTTACCTTTTCTCCACAAAATACTCATATTTCTTTTCTTTTTGATAATAGTCATTCTAACAGGTGTGAGGAGATATCTCATAATGGTTTTTATTGCTTTTCCCTGATGATTATTGATGTTGAACATCTTTTCATATGTCCATTGGTCATCTGTATGTCTTCTTGGGAAAAAAGTTTGTTCAGATCTTTTGCCCATTTTTTTAACCAGATGATGATGATGATAATGATTTTGCTCTTGAGTTTATATGAGTTTTTAATATATATCTTGGGTGTTTACCCTTTATCAATATATGATTTGCAGATATTTTTCCCACTCTTTAGATTGCCCTTTCATTTTGTTGCTGGTTTTCTCTTCCGTGCAGAAGCTTTTTAGTGTGATGTAGTCTCACTTATTTTTGTTTCTGTTGTCTGCTTTTGGTGTCACATCCAAAACCTCATAACCAGGTCAAGAAACTTACTGCCTATGTTTTCTTCTAAGAGCTTTATGGTTTCAGATCCTACATGCAAGTGTTTAATCCGTTTTGAGTTAATTTTTGTGTATGGTGTATAATAGTGGTTCATTTTCTTGTTTTTCATGTGGCTGTCTAGTTTTCCCAAGTTAATTTACTGAAGAGACTCTTCCTTCCGTGTTATGTTCAATACATTTGTGGCCCCTTTTGTTGTAAATTAATTGGCCACGTATTTCTGAATTTATTTCTGTACTCTGTTGTGTTCCTGTGGTCTGTGTATGTACATGCCATTACCATACTTTTTTGATTACTGTAGCTTTGTAATACAGTTTGAAAGCAGGGTTGTGATGCTTCCAGCTTTGTTCTTTCTCAAGGTTGTTTTGGCTGTTTGGGGTTTTTTAATACTTTTATACAAATCTCATCAGAATTTTGATAGGGATTACATTGAATGTAGATTGGTGGGGGTATTGTGGACATTTTAACAGTATTGATTTTTCAACTTATGAGCATGCACTATCTTTATTTGTGTCTTTTTCAATTTTTTTCATCAATGTCTTATGATTTTCAGTATATACATCTATCACCTCCTTGGTTAATTCATTCCTAGGTATGGTATTCTTTTTTATTTAATCATAAATGGGATTGTTTTTCAATTTTTTTCTGACAGATCATTGTTAATTTTTAAGAAATGCAATAGATTTTTGCATATAGATTTTGTATTTTGAAACTTTACTGAATTTGTTAGTTCTAACGGTCTTTTGGTGAAGTCTTTAGGGTTTTCTATATATAATACCATGTCATCTCCAAATCGTGGCTGTTTTACTTTTACCTTTCAAATATGATGCACTTTATTTCTTGCCTAATTGCTCTGGTTAGGGCTTCCAATATTCTTTTGAATAAAAGTAGCAAGAGTGTGCATTCTTTTCTTATTACTGACCTTAAGAGAAAAGCTTTCAGCTTTTTACAATCGAGTATGATACTATCTGTGGGCTTGTCATATATGGCCTTTATTATGTTGAGTTACACTCCTTCTGAAAAATAAGTATTTTTTGAAACAATTATAGTGAGAAGAGTGACATTGTTCTACAATTAATTTAATGGTTGGCTTAACAGAAAACTGGATTTCTTGCATCTGATTTTGCATTTAATCTTTTATTAGCATGTGTTCTATAGCCTTGAGTAAACTCCAGTATATACTCATGAAAGAATGAAAGTGCAAGAGGCAAATAATGTCTTAGTGTGTTGAGGAAGATCCTTTTAATCTCTGAGACTTCCTGAAAAGGAGTCTTGGGACCACCCTTTTTTTTTTTTTTTTTTTTGCTTTTTCTGAATTACTCTTTAAGAACCATCAACCTACATAAGTACATAAGTGATGACGTGGATAGTCAGTGTTAGATGAAGAGAATCCTTAGTGGTTGAATCATGGATCATATTAAACAGCATCTCTTTTTGTCTTAAACCTGTAAGTCAATCGTATGATAACTCAAAACCATTTAATTGTCATTAAGGAAATGCACATTAAAACCACACTGAGATACTACTTTATACCCACTAACGTGGCTATCATTAAAAAGAGACAATAACAAGTGTTGATGAAGATGTGTAACCCTTATATACTGTTGGTAAGAATGTAAAATGATGCCATCACTTGGAAAATGGTATGGCAGTTCCTCAAGAGGTTAAACACAGAATTACCATATGATCCGGAGTTCCACTCTTAGGTATATACTCAAGGAAACAGAATATATATATATAAATTTGTACATGAATGTTCATAGCATCTTTATTCATAATTACCAAGAGGTGGAAATAACCCAAATATCCATCGCGTTGAGAGTGAATAAACAAGTTGTGGTATTCTAATTTTATTATTTTTTATTTTTCAACAGTAAAAAATAATGAAGTAATGATCAGTGCTGTAACACAGATGAACCTTGAATGCATACTAAGTGTAAGAAGCGTGTTCAGGATAGGCAAATCCACGCAGATAGGAGGCAGATGAGTGGTTACCGCGAAGACTGGGAGGAGTGGAGAACGGGTGTGAATGCCAATGGATATGGAGTTTCTCTCTCTCTCTCTCTCTCTTTAAGATTTGATTGTTTACTTTTAGAGAAAGGGGAAGGGTTGGAGAAAGAGGGAGAGAAACATCGATAGGTTGCCTCTTGCACGCCCCCAACCCGGGACCTGGCCTGCAACCCAGGCTTGCGCTGTGAGCAGAAACTGAACCCACAACCTATCACTTTGCGGACTGATGCCCAACCCACTGAGCCATACCACTCAGGGCCAGAGTTCATTTCTAAGATTGTGGAAGTGGTCTGTAACTAAATAGTGGTGATGATTGCACATTCTCCACTGAACCACTTAGAAAAAAAAGAACCTAGGCAGTTTTCTTAGGTCCAACAGCCTTCCCAAGCAGAGGTTGTTCTTGCCTTGCATCTCAGCTTAGAGCTACAAGGTCCCTATTACAGTGTCCAGGTTATTTCTTCTCTTGTCCTGCTCACTGCCGTCCTCTCTGAACACACTGAGGACTCCCCATGAATTCCTTAGAGATGCTAGGCTGTGGGTCACTTCTATCTACTTCAAACCAACAACTATCATCCTTTTTTTGTTGTTGGTTTCGTAGCCTTATCTATCACTAGTCCTGTACCTGGCTCCCAAGTTTATAACTTCTTTCTCCCTTGTGACCATTCTCTTAATTTCACCTTAGCTGTCCATTCCTGTATCCTTAATTCTAATCTCCAAAATCCCAAATGCAAACATCCCACTCCATGACAACAATATTTACATGTTCCCTGCCTAATAATCTTACAGCAGTTTCTCAGTACCATCCTGACTATTTATCCAAATACATATATGAGGAAATCTTAAATGAAATGGAAAATTTATCCAGAAGAAGAGACACAGTGGCCATGCTTGCTAACTGGAAAATGGAAAGGACATAAATGTAGAAAGTAGAAGAGATTTATGCATTGCGGCTCTCAAGAACATAACGTGGATAAGCTGATTAAAAATTATAATAGAGAAACTGATTTAAACTAAACTCCTTGAGGCCTTTCTAATAATGAAAGCTGTCCCCAAATTGTAGTGGACCTCCTTAGACAGTAGTGAGTGTGCAGTTACTAATAACATTCAAATAAAATGTGGTTCCCTATTTGGTTGAGATGCTGTAGAACAGGGATTGGAAATCTTAAAAAGTCAGTAGGGTTTGCAGACCAAGTGGTCACTGTTGTTACTACCCACCTCTGCCGCTGTGGTAGGAGAGCGGCCTTAGACAATATGTAAACAAGTGGGCATGACTGTGTTCCACTAAAACTTTATTTACAAAACCAGGTGGCAGGCCAGGTTTAGCCCTCGGGCTGTAATTTGCCCATGATCTCTTCTGTAGAGGATGTTCATTTATCGTTGCTTTTGGATTGGTATGAGATAAATTGTACATGTCTCTTACTAGGGAGAACGCTAGATAAGTATTTGCTGTGTCAAATTTGCTAAATAATTAGCATTTTGCCCTCACATGTGAAGTGGGGAGTGTGATTTTATTGATTAGAGAAAGCCTGGTTTTTGGAAGAATAGCAGGGTACTTAACTAGATTGTAAAATTTCAACACTGCTTACGATGACCGGTTGGGAGAGGATGTTAGATCCTGTTTATTTACTTTAGCGTGTTTTTTGGTGTTTCATGTTTTTATTATTTTATTTTAGAAGTGATTTTTTTGTTTTCATTTTGGTTTAGCAGAAACAAACCACCTTGGAGCAACCTGCCTCTTCAGTTTCAAAGCAGTCGCCGCCCTTGTTAGTACCCAAATGGATCGACCGAAAACCTGTTTGTCAGACACCCAGCAGCAGGGCCTTAGAAGACTACATGAGCTGGTGATTGCTTTTGGCTGTTAGCCTGGTGCACTTAGAAATAACATGGGTGTTGGGACCAAATGGTCTGGAGTTGAATCTTGCTCTCTTACTTAAAGACTTTTTAAATTCATATTATTTTCCTCAGCATCAGTTTTATCATCTGTAAAAGGGGAGGGGAAGGTGGCTGCATTATATTTTTAAGGATATCGTGAAAGTCTCTGTCGTATTGTAGTCTGTACGTATAACTACTCTAAGTGTGCAAAACTTGATAATTATGCATTGCCACATGGATACTTCTCTAATTGAGAGATTTGAAGGTTACATTCTTAGAGCAGATAAAGGGTGAATGCATTTTATAGCAAAGGAGGTGTTAATTGGAATGTAATTGTTTCTGAAGGAGGTGGGTTGTGCAGGTCACATAGTTCTGGGGGTGTTCAAAGGTGTAGGACTTGCTGGATGGGAACGAAGGATGAGTGGAGAAATTGGATGGTCAGGGCTGACTTCAGGAAACAAGGGCTATTCCAAAGGCAAATTGGTGATATTCAAAGGAAGAAAATAAAAGAATATGACACATCTTATTCTTAAATTAGTGGCTATATTTGAATATATTTTTAGTGTTTTATAGGATAATTTAAGTCCGTGATGCCTAGGTACTGAAGAAAAAATAGTGAGAATAAGGCAAGCAAAGCACAGATGTGAACGGAATGGCTTTAAACTTAAAGGCCAAACTTCTCTGGTGCAGTTGGCTTTCGGATATTTGTAGCAGGCCATTGTGGAACATTACTGTTAAAAAGCACTCGTAACATCTATGATCAGCCACAGTCTGAACTTTACCTTGGCTAAATTCCTATAAAATAACCCCAACCTGAGAGCTTCAGTGCCATCTTATTTATTTTACAGTAAGGATTTTTTTGTCTGGGAACAAAAATTGCTCTCAGAAAGAATTCCCCTCCAATAAAATTGTCATGGTGTATCTAGAATACATAATTCAGCTGTATTATGAAAACCAACTTTGATTCTGTTTGATATAACACATTTAAAGTTCATATTCACTTTTTAAAATCACATAAAAAACTGAGTCAGAATTTTGTTTTTAAAATTTTAATGTATTAAATTTTAAAAATATCTCTCTTAGCTTTAGGACTCCAGTTATGAAGAACGACTTTCCACCTGCTTGTCAGTTGTCAACACCTTATAGCCAGCCTGCCTGCTTCCAGCAGCAACCGCAAATACCCATTACTCCACTTCAGAACTTACAGGTTTGATAAGCTTTATCTATGATGGTGTATGTTACCGTATGATCAGTTTCAAAGATTTTATTTTTACAGCAGCTAGTTGTTAGGAAAAGTCTTAAGGTCTTGTCGATTCTTAGTCCCATTAAGCAAAATTCATTTCTGATAACCTTCCGAGCTCAAGAAGTTAGATCATGAAGAAGCTAATGAAGTTGGGGTTTTTTTCATTACCTAGGCCAAAAAAAGGGTCCAGTTTGAATTGCTAGATAAAATTTCTCTTGTAATCTAGGTTACTTTTTATTTCATTTAACTAATTAAGTCAGCTCTTTGTAAGCAGCCTAATTTCATTGGCTATCTATTCTACAAGTAGATTTTCAAGAGTACAAGAATAGCAATATGAGATATTACTAGAATATATTATAAAGTACTATATTTTGCCATGTATAATACACTCCCCTGTACAATGCATACCCATGTTTTTGGCCCAAACTTTTGCGGGGGGGAATCTTTTGTTTTAATTTTTTAATGCCATTCTTTATTTATTTATATTTAGATGCTTGTTTTTTGTATTGTAAAGGAATTTTAGCCTTTATTTTTGAACATATTGTGGTATAAGAAAATTTATGTAACAAATAATTACAAAACACGAGAACAGATACAAGGTACTTCAGGTACTACCCCTGTATAATGCACACACATCCTTATTTTCCCTCAAAACTTTAGGGGGGAAAATGCTCATTATATGCTGCAAATTTGGTAATGATTATAAAGTAAGAACAAATTTCTTGCTGATGAAACAATTTCATTGCCATCTAGAGAAAAATTAATTTAGACACTCTACTGACATCAGTACTAAAACTAGTTTCTAGAAACTGTCTCGGAAACAACTTAATACTGGCAGGAAGTGTGGGCTTCCAAGGGAGGCTGTGCGGCCTGGAATCCGGCCTTGGCCGCACTGCTGACCAGCTACGTGACCTTTTGCCGGTTGCTTCAACTTTCTGTGCCTGTTGCATCGTCTGTAAAATGGGGATAATAAAGCTACCTATGCCGTAGGATGGTTGTGAATATTAAATCAATTAATATATATAACTTACAACAGCCTGGTATTTATTAAATAATAAATGTTAGCAGTTGTTTTAAATAACGAAACAGCGAAAACAAACCACAAGTAATTAATTATACAAATCAAAAGATAAGAAAATTAGGTAATGGAAAGTAGAACAAAAGTTAGCAGGGCTAATGGGAGGGAGGAGGGGGAGTTATTGTTTAGCAGATGCTGAGTGTCAGTATAAGATGGTGAAAGGTTTTGGAGATGGGTGGTGCTAACGGTTGGATAACAGTGTGAGTGTACTTAATGCCACTGAATTATATACTTAAAAATGGTTAAAATGGTAAATTTTATGTATATTTTACTACAGTTTTAGAAAATAATGTAACAAAAAATTTCCTCACATAGATTATACTAAATTGTATAATAAATGACAAATTTATAAATTGTGTAATAAGTTACAAAGGAAAAAGAAAGATGATTAGGTTTGCTTTATATTGAATCAAATCGCATTTACCGAGTTATTACTTATGTCCGGCCCTGTTTGAGTTGCAGTCTAGAAGTCAGGTCAAGCCTGACGAAGTGAAGGGGCTAGGAGGGTTCTAGAAGAGGTCGGTGTCAGGAGGAAACTGAAAAGCCAGAGTGTGGCTGGGGCTTAGGAAGGGGTGCGGGGTGGGAGGGGGCGGTGGATCCTTAGGGTCCTGCTGTTTTACCACCAGAGGAATGGGAAGCTGTCGGGACTGTCTGGGGCAGGGAAGGAAGTTATTTGGATTTTGAAACAGTTACCCTGGTGACAGTGAGGAGGATGGACCGAAAGGAAAGTGTGATGTTATCCGCATAGGAAACTGAACTTCACATAGTATTTCGAATTAGAAATAAGTCAGAATTACGTTATTCTTTAAAAACAAAAACAAAAAAATCAGCAGTTGGGGGAAATAAAATTGAACCGTTTTCTTCCCTCTGAGAAATTTTCAGTTTAAGTATGAGAGGAAGCTCCAAAAAGAAGTTGGGTAAAGGGGATAGTGAAAAGAATTTCGATAAAAATAACAATCTAATGAAAGATGACAGGTATGTATTTCAAAAGCAAATACTTTCTTGCAGAAAACAAATTGTCATGATTCAAAGGTCACTTTCAACCCTACAGGTTAAAGAAATTAGAATTCTTATCTTTTCTATTAATGTGGAAGTAGATTACATAAGAGAGATTGTACCACTTGGGATCTCAAGCAGGACTTAGTTAAACTGAGATTTATTTAGATCTTGTTTTGACTTGGTTAATCAGCTAATCAGGTCCTCTCTGTGTCTTCAGCTTCCTTGTCAGCTCAGAGTAAGTCCTCTCACATCGCTCCATCTGTTCAAAGCTTTTGTAGGTCCCCAGCGAGCTCCGGCGTAAGGGAAGGGACGCAGGGGTGTGTCCAGTGGGTCTGTTGAAAGTTTGCTCAGGAGGGTGCTGAAATTCAAATTGAGCACCTTGGACTTCTTCAGCAAAAAACTGGCGTTGCTGAAATTTGCGTTTGTCAGGTTGACTTTGGAGCTCCTAGCGCCTTAGCGCACTGCTTCCTTTACAGCATAATGCTACATGAGAAACTCTGTGTATTTCTATATGTACGTACATGTGTGTGTAGGCCAAGAGGCTTGTGTAGGAAAAAACGATGGATAAGATGTGAATGATAACTTAGGAGTTTGGAGGTTGAACATTAAGTGGTTCCCTGCTCCTCCCCTTTAAGTCTTACTTATGTATTTAAGAAGAAAAAATAAGTTAGAGGGGGAGAACTTGGAATTTTGTATCTCAATTTAATAAGTTTATTTCCTGGACTAAAGTATCTAAATTCTCTCTTTCAAATAATTGTGACTAATATCTAATTACCTAAGATTTAAGAAAATTTCAAAATTGTAAGCATTTTACTATATTAATCACAAGCTATTTTCTCAGGCATATCTTTGATCCTTTGAATCTTTATGTATTTAAATTTAGATTTCAGCATCCTCTTCAACAAATGAATGCATTTTAGTTAAAGGAAGAATTTACTCCATTTTGAAGCAGATAGGAAGTGGAGGTTCAAGTAAGGTAAGTATCTGCCCCCAAAATTTGAAAACATTTATTTGCAAAGTTATATGTATCTTAAATATTTAGAAACAAATAAAAATATTTTAAGCTTTTCTTTCTTTTAACAATTTTGGTCTCTTTGTTTCCTCATTTGTAGGGGTCCACATTGCCCTGGAGACAAAAACCCTTCTCATCCCGGCTCCCGTTTCCTTCTCCCAACAAATGCATGTCTCTTTAGACCCACCTCTTAATTCCAGTTCCCTCTCTTCCCCCCAGATTTCTTCTCTAAATAACATTGATGTTGACTTAGGAGCCCTGCTACTAAAAACATTTGCTGTGTTAGAATAGTAGATAACTCAGTTCTTTGAGATTTGTAAGGCTGTTTACTTTATACAAAATGGCTTTATACTATTTTGAAATTCCTTTTATCTTTTCCTTGCTATTTTTTGCTGCCTCTTGCCCTATCATTATTTTATGCCCCTCACCAATTTGCTGTATGTGCAAGTAAACCCAGCGATACTTTGTTAGAAGTTTGGTTTAAATTTTTTTGAGTAACTAAGCTGTACCCAACAGCCCGATACACACTTTGGCTTTTATTCCTCGCCAGTTCCTGCTGGATAGTCAAGGTTAAATGGCTTTAAGTAAGTGATGTTTACTTCATTGTGTCAAAAGGACTAAATGAATATAATTTTCCTTGCTTATACCGACACTTTATATTTTGAATTATCGCCTTTTAGAAGCCCCATTCCTGTTGCATGTTTGCCGAAGTTTCAACACAATAGCAGTGTTTTCTACTTCAAAAAAAATTATGTATTGATTTTTAGAGAGCGATAAACATTGATGTGTTTTTCCACTTATTTATTCATTCATTGGTTGTTTGGTGTATGGGCCCTGACCAGGGATTGAACCTGCAACCTTGGCATATCTAGACAACTCTCTAACCAACTCAGCTACCTGACTAGGACTAATTTTTCAAATGTGTGATCTGCCCTACCAATATTGCTTAGAAATTGACTGTCCGGCTGGAACACCTGGACCTCAGAGATCCTGACAACATGTTTATAGCACCTTGTTTCTGTAAACTTGACTTTGAAAATTAGACCTAATCCACTTTTTCAATTGAATATACTGATAGCTTATAATTAGTACCATAAATAGCAATTCTTGAATGGTATTAGTTTCTTTTTCTGTATGCATATCCTTTGTTCTCATAATTTTAAATATTTTCTACCGCGTGAATGAAATTGGCAACTCCAGGCACAATGGTAAAAACACCATATGTGAAATAAATTGACTCTTTGTTATAGCCCCTAGCTCTTCACATTTCTCGA
Source organism: Anoura caudifer (assembly GCA_004027475.1). NCBI lineage: Eukaryota > Metazoa > Chordata > Mammalia > Chiroptera > Phyllostomidae > Anoura > Anoura caudifer. The sequence goes on along the minus strand of PVKU01003522.1, from coordinate 17,393 downwards.
TGTCTTCTTTTTTAGCTTAATTCCCTAGTTAAGCATTCAGCAGAGTGTTATGACATATGAAATTTAAATTACCTTTCTTATACGTTGATATAGAAACTTTTTAGGGTTTATGTCTTTGAGTTACGGAATGCCCTTTGTCATAGGTGATTGAGAGTGGACTATTACTCTCCTAACATTTTTTTTCTATTCTCAAAATAAGCCCAGACACTTTTTTTTAAGATTTTATTTATTTATTTTTAGAGATAAGGGAAGGAAAGGAGAAAGGGACAGAAACATCAATGTGCAAGAGATACATCAACAGGTTGTCTCTTGCACACTCCTGACTGGAGACCTGGCCCGCCCAACCCAGGCTTGTGCCCCAACTGGGAATCAGACCAGTGACCCTTGGGTTTGCGGGCCAGCACTCAATCCACTGAGCCACACCAGCCAGGGCAGCCCAGACATTTTAAATTATTTGTATCAGTATTCCTTAACCTGTGTAATAAATGCAGTGTTGTGTTAGTACATTCTAAACTTTTCCTTTTGTTCTACTATGTAGGTGTTTCAGGTGTTGAATGAAAAGAAACAGATACACGCTATAAAGTATGTTAACTTAGAAGAAGCAGATACCCAGACAGTTGAGAGTTACCGGAATGAAATTGCTTATTTGAATAAACTACAACAACACAGCGATAAGATCATTCGACTCTATGATTAGTAAGAATTTTTTTTAACTTAAAAAGTTTTTTTTTACTGTAATTCTTGAGATAGATATCCAGTAGTTCTGAACAGATTGAGTGTTAAGATTTTTAACAGATTCAGGTTCTTAAACCTAAGCATTTATTGTTTTGTTGTTTTATTTGTTTCTTTTTAATGGCAGTGAAATCACAGACCAGTACATCTACATGGTAATGGAGTGTGGAAATATTGATCTTAATAGTTGGCTTAAAAAGAAAAAATCCATTGATCCATGGGAACGCAAGAGTTACTGGAAAAATATGTTGGAGGCAGTTCATACGATTCATCAACACGGTATTTAAAATCTCTTACTATGTAATGGTTAAATATCCATTAATAATGTTACTTTAGAGACATATACTCATAATTTTAAGTTATTGGTTATTGGCAATTTTAGACTAAAGTAAATATTTTGGAAGTTTATTTATAGGGACAAAACCATTTCTTCAAAACACTGTCAACCAAACAGTGGGGCATGAACTCAAGTCCCACATCCACAGTGCATAAGTAATCGCAAAAATGTATCTTTATCAGAATTAACATAGTCATAATCCTAGGTCTCCAAATACCTGGATTACAGCAAATCTGAGACTTTGGCATTCAGACAGCCTAAAAATCTGAGATGTTTATTTCATTTATTCTCGTCCTTTTGTACTGTGTGCCTTGTGCAGGAGTTGTTTTTGTTGTTGTTTTGGTTTTTAACTGTTAGCCCTACCTTCTGGTTCATTTTTCACTTTACTTGGACTTGGTGGTTGTTAGGGCTTTGTGCCTTTACCTTATCTTTTTTAAAATCCTGTTATCCTGGATCATTGTAATTTGTCTCCTCGCATCTTCCTCCTGTAGATTAAAGAGAATTCACCACGACGAAGATCAGGCGGTAGGGGGTGCAGGCATCGGGGGCTCTGGGGCCTTACTGTCTGCAGCGTGATGTAAAGCGCTCTCTCAGGGGCAGCGGTGGCTGTGGTTAAGCTACAGGCTGATGCCAGACTGCCCAGGCTCACTCGTGGCGAGGCCCGGTGACGCTGGACAGACAGTTAAACTCTTTGCCTGTTTCCTTACCCAAAAATGGAGATGATAATAATGACCTCAGCACTGATGGATTAAATGATTCAGTACAAGCAATAAACTTAGAATAGTCCTGGCACGTGGCAGGTGCTATATGTTTGTAGCATGTAATTAAAATAAATATTTAATTTGATTGACTAATTAAAGGAGTCAACACAGCCTATAGACTGTGAAAACTTTTGTTCTTACATTGTGTAATATTACAAAAGATTTTTATTTTGAAGGCATCGTTCACAGTGATCTGAAACCCGCTAATTTCCTGATAGTGGATGGAATGCTCAAGCTAATTGATTTTGGGATTGCCAACCAACTGCAACCAGATACAACAAGTATTATTAAGGATTCCCAGGTGAGACTTAATGAATAGTTTGTTACTCCCCAGTAGAGGTCAGTTCCTTTTCACTTGTGAAGTATTATTTTCCTAATGGGGATTTTCTTTTTACCTGCCACATTCTTCAAGGGATTTGGAGCCTTTTTATAAGAATAGAACTATAAAAACATCAAAGCCATGATTAATACAATTTGTATAGAAAGTCAAGATCTTATGGAAATATATCCATCGATTTTGAGTGGTTTTCCTATAGTCAAGGTAGAGAGGTAGTAATACCAAATAATTTTTGTCAGGCTCTAAAATTCACCTGAAACTTGGTCTCAGAATTTTCTGGTAGTAACCAAAGAGGGATTGCAGTTACGTGTTTTTTTAATTGTCCATGAGGTAAGATAATTTTCATTCTTCCAGAGAAGTAAAGCTTTTCTTATCATTTACGCTTGAAAAAGAAAATTCTTAAGGGGACCTTTATTTTGAAAACACCATAGTTATTGTACTTGACTGCATTTTTATAATAGGACATGCAATAGCAAACTTAATCAAGTTGTCCCCATAAAAACTGAGGTGATGACACCAAAGAATAACTAAAAGCAATCCTGCTTAGAGCCAAGATGATGTGTTGTGTGTGTGCAGATTTCCAACGTGGGTCTGCTTTGATTCTAGGAATAAAACTAGACTTTTACAGGACAAGCAGATGAGCAGAGCGCCCTCCAAACCATTTTATGTAACACTCACTTCTCTTTACATTAAAAATATGACTGAATATTTATTTGTAAATTGCCTTGAAGCTATCTTCTATTCCAAGGCCCTCAAAATACAGTATTCCATGTTTGAAAGCAGAGCTGTTTATTTTAGGATAAAAATGAATGTGTTAAAAGGTTGGCGTAATTTTACAGTGAAAGCTCTTGAATTATTGAGATTCTCATCCCATGTCATTGTGGACACGGGCCCAGGGAGTTCTCAGAGAAAAGCTAGGTTGTTGGTTGGTTGGTTTATTTAAAGGGGGGGGGGGGAACCATTCTGAGTCTATCCCAAGACAGAAAATGAGTGATTGATCAATTTCTTCAAAGTTTATGGACTTTAATATAAATTTAGCCCACACAGTTTTATGGTAGTTTCCCACCATAATCATGGAAAAGTTTGCTCAGCATTCTGAAAGGAGTCAATTTGCTGATTATGAACTTAATTCATTTTGCTGGAATTGTGGAGAAATGTGTGTCTTAACATTGTTGTCAGGTGTTTGCGTTTTTCAGATATATTATTGAAATCTGTAATGATCCAAGTTTCCAAGAATCTGGCATTCATGTTTTTAAAAATCTAAAGCAGAACTTAATGTTTTCATTGATTTGTGTTTCCTGTGATTTGACAACTAGGTTGGTACAGTTAATTATATGCCACCAGAAGCGATCAAAGATATGTCTTCCTCAAGAGAGAATGGGAAATCCAAATCGAAGGTACTGTAAAGGTCCTTTATCTGACATTAATAGGGACTAGTCTGTTCTCTGAATAAGCTTATCAGAGGACTGATAGCGAAACTTTTTAGGCCTTTACAGAGACCTTGCCTTCTTAAGTAGACTGTCATGGGATTTAATTTCGTTGTCCTTTATTGATTTGAGATTGTTCTTAAATATTGTCCTTTTAATATGACAATGCCTCACAGTGTGCTCTTATAAGCAATGCACCTAGGGTATTTTTAAGTTTTAAAATTAAAGAAAAAAACTAACACTAAATTAGCTCTGGTTTGGATACCATAGACATCATTGAATTCATAACCTTTGAAGTCTTTTTTGTTTACTCTCTGGTTCTTGCATTTTATTTCTTACCAATTATTCATTTATGAATTCTGCATTTGCAAATACTACTCTAGTGTATAATTTTTCCTGGCCTGCCCTACTTTCTCCCTTATCTTATTTGACCGCTCCACTGAGCTCCGTGTGAGCCTCATCACTGCTCCATGTTGGGCCCGTTTTGCCTGCCACGGCGCCTCCTGCTCCCAAGGCGATCCTCTCTGTGACGGTGCGACCAGCTGGGGGCGGCAGCACACGCGGTCCAGGACCTGCGTTCGGGTCGCAGGTCTGTCTCATCACTAGCTGACTTCGGATGTAACTTGCCGAGTTTCTTCATCTGTAACGCAGGCTCACGAACAGTGCCTGTTTAAAAAAAGAGGCGGAGGATTATATGAGAAAGAATGTGAAACACTTAGCACACTGTCCAGTTCAAACTAATTGATCAACAAGTGTGCTTTTATTCACTAATTACATTTTCCTTCCTAGAAAATTGTACCTTCTAAGTATCTTTTCAAATAACTGACATCAAAGTATGGCATTTTATATCTATTTAGCTTTTCTTTTTCCTATGCTTAGATTTGTTGTCTTTTTTTAATTAGACTAGCCATGGTTTTGTTATTTTTAAAGAAAAGGTCTTGAATTCATTTATTAATTCTATTTTCATGTGCTCACTAATTTCTGCTTTTATCTTTATTTGTATACCTTTGAGTTTATTTTTTTTTTCTAGCTTCAGGATTTAAATAATTGCTAATTTAATTTTAGTGTGCTTGCTTATAATTAAGATTAAAAGTGAATTTTACTGAGTTTTACTTTAGCTTGTATTTATAGGTTTTACTATAGTGTTTCTTATTTTCATTAATTTCTAAAATTTGGCATTTCAGTTTTAAAATTGTTTTATTCTTTTTTACTTTAGAATAAAATGTATTTTAAATTACATTCAAAATTTAGAATTTCATAGTTGTCAACTCAGTGCTTTAATATTTACTGGAAACTTTCAGTTCAGTTGAATCAGCTGCTGCTGTCCAGTGGCCTTAGCGATTCTGTGTAGAAGATAAACTTTTACCCCAACACGTGAGTTTATCCCTGCTGCTGAAGAGCTCAGAACTCCTCCACTCTAGGTCTGCCTCGCAGTGCTCTCCAGTGAATGTCTCCTGGCTGTTCGGGCCGGGATTCAAGCCCTGCTCATCCTGGCTCTGCAGTTTCTGTTCTTGGGGGTAGGATAGCTCGACATAAATAACGTAAAAATCTGTACATACTTCTATATCATAAGCTTCTATGAAATTTATTATAATCCAATAACTTTGGGGAAAACAAGTGCATTTAAAATTTGCAGTTTTATTTTTTATTTTTGTATTTCATAAGCTGACAAGAATGTAATATTTTATTTTAGTTGAAATATTTTAATTATGAATTTGTTGAAAGATTTAAAGTGAAACTCGTTTCTTGATAAAATATAATAACTAGAAAAAGATGTTTTCTCATGTAAACAATCTAGTACTTATATAATAATCGAGGTTTACTAGTGATATTAAATATTAGGGTATATATGTATATGTATGGGTCTGCGTATAATATTCTTACACTTAATTTTCATGAAAATAATGGCAACTCATTCCTATTTTTTTTGTTTGTTTGTTTTACTTAGATAAGCCCCAAAAGTGATGTTTGGTCCTTAGGATGCATTTTGTACTATATGACTTATGGGAAAACACCATTTCAGCACATAATTAATCAGATTTCTAAATTACATGCCATAATTGACCCTAATCATGAAATCGAATTTCCTGATATTCCAGAGAAGGACCTTCAAGATGTGTTAAAGGTAACATTAATAGTACAATAGAGACGAACAATATATTATATACAGTGGACCCTTAAACAGCTTGGAGGTTAGGAGTACCGTCCTCCTCCTGTCCAAAACCTGCGTATCAGTTTTGACCTCCCAAATCTTACAAGTAATAGCCTACTCTTGACCAGAACCTTGAACCATAATATAAAACGTCGGTTAACACGTTTTGTGTGTTACACATATGAGGTCTGTCCAGAAGGTATCCAACCGTGTAATATGAAAAATAGAGACATTTATCGAAGAAGATACAAGAAACATTGTGCATAGGACAGTGACTCCCCAGTCTCTTTCAAAATAGGCACCTTGGGACCTCACACAGTTCTCCCAATTGCCATCATGTTTTCCTGAATCTCATCAATGGTCTGAAATCTTTTCCCTCTCAAAGGTGATTTTAGTTTTGGGAAGACCCAGAAGTCTCAGGGCACCAAATCCAGGCTGTAGCGGGGCTGAGTCACCTGGGTGATATTCTGTTTTACCAAAATACTCTGCACGAGATGTGATGCATAAGGGAGCACATTGTCGTGATGAAGCTGCCAATCACCACTTGCCCATAGCTGTGGCCTTCTGAATCATCCAAATAGTTCCTGTGGAGGAATGTTCAAGCTTAACACAGAATCTGATGCAGATTCATTGCTGTACTCGCTCAGTCATTTTGAATGCAACAGCCACACAGTGCACATGCTCACTCAATGGTCTCCTGCCCCCACTGACTAGTACAGTGAAGTCATCATTGTTCATACATGCGCATTCCAGTCCACTCTCCTTGGCTGCCAGGTTACATTGATGTCGTGCAAACTGTTCTCATTATTTTAACAATGGCTGGAGTTTTTCCAGACAGCTGTTGTATTAAATGTTGTATTCTTACATAAAGTAAGCTAGAGAAAAGAAAACTTTATTAAGAAAATTATAAGGAACAGAAAATACATTTACAGTTTTTATTGAAAAAGTGGACCATTCATTTCAAACCTGTGCTGTTCAAGGGTCAACTGTATTTGTTTATAGAAATTATTGGAATTAGTGGGTTAGCTACTTAAGTGATCCATTGAAAGAAATGGCTGACTCAACTGGCTTTTTAAGTCATGTTAAGTTCACGTTGAATGTGTTAGTTTTAAAATGAATACTTGGGATTTTGCAAAATATGGCATGAAATAATCTCATTTCTGAGTAGGCTATCTAGAAGGCGACTTCTATAACATGATGCAGTTAGAAAACCTGTTTTGTTTTTGAAAAGTAATCATCTCCACTTTTGTAGTGCTGTTTAATAAGGGACCCCAAACGAAGGATATCCATTGCTGAGCTTCTGGCACACCCATATGTCCATATTCAAACTCAACCAGGTACGTGTTTAAAAATCAGTTTATTACCAGATTGCTAATATAAACAGACTTTTAACTATTACAAGAAAGCAGTCAGAATTGGCTGCCCTCTTCCAGACTGCCTCCTTCCTTAGGAAAGTTCCCTTTTTTTTAATGCTAAATATTGAAATAAGTGACTGCCTTTCTTTATTTACTGGCATATATTTTTATTTATCCTCAGTAAGGGGCTATGATCAGGGATAAATTACAAGTCAGCCCTGGGTGGTGTGGCTTAGTGGATTGAGTCTGTGAACCAGAGTGTCACCGGTTTGATTCCCAGGCAGGGCACATGCCTGAGTTGCAAGCCAGGTCCCCAGTGGGAGGCATGCGAGAAGCAACCACATGTTGATGTCTCTCTCCCTCTCCTTCCCTCCCCTCTCTCTAAAAATAAATAAATAAAATCTTTAAAAAAATAGAATGTCAGTTATTGTAGTGCTAAATGGAATATGTATTTATATATGAAGATATATTTTTCTTATTAGTACAGTGTGTTGTTATTTTTTTTATAGGTAACCTTAAGGGAACCTCTGAAGAAATGAAACATGTTCTGGGCCAACTTGTTGGTCTAAATTCTCCTAACTCCATTTTGAAAGCTGCTAAAGTAAATATTTCTGTTGTCTATCTATGTTGATTTCAGCTGTTTTATATAGTTAAGTGAGTTAGATACTTAAATAGGTAATTCTGAGAAAGCTGGTCCAGTCGTTAGATCAACTGAAGCATTTATCTATGCAGCGTGTGCTTTTGACACATGTAATTCACTTGATTTACATTGTTATTGTGCATATAGCATAAGTGAACGTGGGTTTTTGTATAAAGTGCATTCAGAAGATTGCTGTCAAGTCTCAACTGGAATGAATTGAATGAGGAGTCTTTTAAGTCAACACCATTTTTCACACAGCTTTGAATTCATTTCTTCTACCTGATTTCTTCTTAAAGGGTTTTAGAGAAAGCACAGGACTTATCACATGTGATGACTATGTGGAGCTGCACGTAGCAGTCAGTCCATTCCCATAGCACACGTCTCCGACCTTTCAGCTCCGCTGCGCCTGTTTCTGTCTGTGCCATAATTTTTGTATCTCACCGCCATCGAACACCTAATCATTTCTAGAACCTTCTGTGTGCTCATTCACCAGCTTGTTTAGTCACCAAGCTGTTACCAATTATACATTTCAGTTATCACATTATCATGACATTACGGGGGGTTTTCGCTCCCTGGGTGTGAGTAAAGCCAATCCAGGACCCAGTACCGGAGGAATTAGCTATTTATTCATGATTGTGATTTAAGGTAAAATATTTTTCTAAAATTTTCTCAGGTGCTCATGTCTAAATCAATGGCTTTAGGATTAAAATTGGGCAAAATTTGTTTTGACTTTGCTCTGTATTTCGCATCTCCATATTTTAAGTTTCTGCCATTGTGTTTCAGCCTTTTATAAATGAAATTAAGGTAGATTAGTGACCTTTTTCAAGGTTATGTGTTCCTTGATAGCAAAGCTATCTTCCTAAATTAGACATTGACTTAGCCTTAAGCCCTTTTTAAAGTATAGATTTTAATATAGCCATACTTACTAATTAATTTGTATGAGTTTTAATGTCTCTGTTCATTCATTTAAATATCACTAGAAGGTACATTTCCTGATGAGTGTATTTTACAGTATAGGAATTTATCTAAGACTGGCTTTTTTTTAGAAAGAGTAAGGGAGATCAAGAGGCCTTGAAGATACATGTATATGCTTATTAAAAGCATGTTACATTTCCCTTACAGAAAAATTGAGCTGTAACTCATAATAGCTGATTCTTAGGCCAAGCTACGTATTAAAATTCTTAATTATTTCCAACCATTTATAAAATAATCCCCTAATTATAAGAACAAGAGAGAAAATTAGTGCATATTAAAATATATAATTATCTCTATTAATCTGATAATATATTGAACTTTAAGTTCTAAAACAGATGTGTGTTTTTAATTTCAGACTTTGTATGAGCACTATACTAGTGATGAAGGTCACGATTCCTCTTCGTCATCCAAGACTTTTGAAAAAAGATGAGAAGAAAAGTGATTTGCAGCTACTCAGGAACTGTCAAATATCACCTGTAAAACGTATTGGACTGCTCTCCTGATTCCGTGGAAATCTACTCTTGGAGACAACTTCACTCTGAATTGTCATTGGTAGAAAAATTCAGTGGATTATCCTCAAAAAAACCCTAAAAATAATAACCACTAATGCACCATACATATTAAATTATAGAATTGTTTTCTCACTTAAGATTTCCTGTCATTTCGCACTTGAAACAGTGGGTGGAAAACTGAAGTGTATTCTGAAGAACTATGTAAATAAAACTTGGTAGCATAACACTAAAATGATAAAGCCGTAAAATTATTTTCTTAGAATATATTGGTGTTGTAGCAAAATTCTTAATAAAGAATTGATTAAGGTGGAACTTAGTAAATTCTGTTGGATTTTCTACATAAACGGTCATGTCACCTGCAGACAACGCAGTTTTATTTCTTCTTGCTTTGTTGCATTAGCTAGCATGCACACATGGTGCTGAGAAGGACTGGTGATGGAATTTTCTTGCCTTGTTTCTGATCTTAGTGAGAAAGCTTCAAGTTCCTCACCATGAAATCTGATGTTAGCTGTATATTTTTTGTATATACAAGGTGGGGCAAAGCAGGTTTATAGTTCCGAGTCAAAACACAGAGTTTACTCCTGTATTATTAATTAACTATGGTATTTTTCATATAAACAACTGTAAGCCTACTTTTGCCCCACCCTGTGTGCTTTATCAAGTTGTGGAAATTTCCCTCCATTCCTAGTTTTCTGAAAGTTTTTATCATGAATAGGTGTTGGATTTTGTCAATTGCTTTTTCCACCTCTATTACTAATGATCGTGTGACTTTTCTTTTTTTAGCTTGTTCATGTGGTTGAGCACGTTGATTTCTGCATATTGAACCAGCCTTGCATACTTGGGATAAATCTCATGTGGTTGTGGTTTGTAGTTCGTTTTATATATTGCCAAATTTCATTTGCTAATATTTTGTTGAGGGTATTTGCATCTATATTGATGAGAGACTGTTGGTCTGTGTTTTTTTGGAATGTCTTTGTGTGGTTTGGGTACTAGGGTAATATATAAAAAGAGTTAAGAAGTGTTTCCTCTACTTGTATTTTCTGAAAGAGATTGCAGAGACATTTTTTCCTTTAATGTTTGGTTGCATTCACCAGTGAACCCATTTTGGCCTGGTGCCTTCTCTTTTGGAAGATTATTAATTATTCAGTTTCATGGATAGATATGGATCTATTTAAGTTAGTGTATTTCTTTTTATATGAATCTCAGCAAATTGTATCTTCCAAAAATTTGGTCCATTTCATCTAGGTTGTCAAATTTGTCAGTATAGAGCTATTCACATGATCCTTTTACTGTCCCCAGAATCTGGTGATGTCTCCTCTTTCTTTTCTGATAGTAGCAATTTGTGTCCCTTTTTTTTTTTTTTTTTTTTTTTTTTTTTTTTTTTTTTTTTTTTTTTTTTTTTTTTTTTTTTTTTTTTTTTTTTTTTTTTTATTTTTTTTTTTGGCTTAAGTTAGTGAGAAGTTTATCACTTTTATTGATCTTTTTAAAGAATCAGTTTTGGTAGCATTGGGTTTTTTTTCTATTGCTTTCCTATTTTCGAGTTTATTGATTTCTGCTCTAATCTTATTTCTTTTCTTCTGCTTACTTAGGATTTAATTGGCATTTTTGTTTGTTTCTTTCCTAAAGCAGAAAGTTAGATCACTGATTATAAATGTCTTTATATTTTCTAATATGTGCATTCAGTGCTATCCTTTTTTCTCTATGCACTGCTGCATTTCACAGATTTTGGTAAGTTGTGTTTTCATTTTATTTATTCAAAATACATTAAATTCTTCTTGGTGTGAATACCAGGAGGCAGACATTGTCATGGGGCATCTTTGGGGCTTCCTACCACTCCATGGTAGCTTTCTTTATGATTTATATTTTTCTTATTTTCTACACATTTTTAAAGATTTTTCTTATGCGGTTTGGTCTAAATTACCTTTTGTTTTTTTAAAATGATTTTTATCAAATATGTATATATTTTTAAGTATATTTTATTGATTATGCTATTACAGTTATCCCATTTTTTTCTCCCCTTTCTCCCCCTTCCTCCCTGTACCTCTCCCTTCCACCAGCATCCCCCACCCACCCCACGTAGTTCATGTCCATGGGTCATACATATAAGTTCTTTGGCTTCTCTATTTCCTGTACTATTCTTAACCTCCCCCTGTCCATTTTATGCCTGTCAGTTATGCTTCTTATTCCCTGAACCTTTTCCCCCCATTCTCCCCCTCCACCTCCCTGCTGATAACCCTCCAGATGATCTTCATTTCTGTGGTTCTGTTTCTGTTCTATTATTTGTTTAGTTTTTGGTTTTTTTAGGTTCAGTTATTGATAGTTGTGAGTTTGTTGTCATTTTACTGTTCATAGTTTTGATCTTCTTCAATTTCTTAGATAAGTCCCTTTAACATTTCATGTAATAAGGGCTTGGTGATGATGAATTCCTTTAACTTGACCTTTTTCCTAAATTTTTGTTGTCCTTAATTTTGGTTGTGAGAGGAGGCACAGTGTGTCCACCTACGCCTCCATCTTGGCCTCTTAATCTGTTCTTGAAAAATCAGATGTTCTATGCAAAAATAACTTCTAATTAGTCACCTATTTTCTGTTAAATGGAAAAATTACAATTTATTGCATCTTTTCAGAAACAATAAAACACCTAAAGTTAAGGGAAAAGCTGTCAGGATGATAATGTTTAAATATCACTTTCTGATTGCTAAATTATATCTATTTTTGCCTTATATATTTTGAGGCTGTTTCATAATTTAAACTTTTCTGTGTCTTTTTAGGAATATCTCTGGTAAATAACATACATAACTTTTACCTTATATCCAATCGCTGGTAATTTTTCTCTTTTATCTGATAAATGTAATCTATTTAGATTTGTTGTAATTTGTCTATCATCATATGTCTGTATTTCTATAAAATCTGTTTTATTTGTTTTCATTAATCAATCTTTGCTGGCTTCTTCCCCATACTTTTTTTTTTTTTAAGTTTTCCATAATTTCCCCTCTGATGCCTTAGAAGGTTTAGAGCCCTTCTCTTTCTCTCTCTCTTTCTCTTTCTCTCTTTCTCTCTCTCTCTCTCTCTCTCAGGGATTAGTCTTAACTTTAACCAAACTTACTGAACTTAACAAAGACAAACATATCCACCTCTGTACCAAACAATACAGACTTAAGTCTATTTTAACTACATTAACATAACTTGCATGACGTTGTGGTATAATATTTCATTTTTATCCTATTATAACCCCACAGACTGTTACCATTTTATAAGGACAATTTTTATTTAGATTTACAGAAAATATTTACCATTTTACACATTCCTTGTATCAAACTATTCTTGGGATTATTTCCTCTCTTTAAAGTATCCCTTTGGAAATTTCTTTAGCAAAGATTTGTTAACAGTAAATTATTCATTTCTGTTTACTTAAAAATATTTTAAATTCATCCTTGTTTTCATAAAGATTGTTTTTCAGGGTCTTAATTCTAAATTGATAGTTTCACTTTTGCACTTTAAGATTATTATTGTACCTACTTCTGGTTTTTATTATTGCTATAGAAACTCTTATGCATCTAATTATTATTTCTGTATAAACTATCTGCCTTTTTTCTACAGCTGCTTTTAAGATCTTTTAACCTTCTATGATTTGCTGTTTCACTAAAATATTCCAATTGTTCATTTTTTTTGTTTTTAATTCTGTTTGGTATGTATTAAATGCTTTCCGCCCTGGCTGGTGTAGCTCAGTGGATTGAGCGCCGGCCTGCAAACCAAAGGATCACGGTTCGATTCCCAGTCAGGGCCCATACCTGGGTTGCAGGTCAGTTCCCAGCAGGGGATGCATGAGAGGCAACCACACATTGATATTTCTCTCCCTCTCTCCTTCCCTACCCCTTTAAAGATAAAATAAATAAAATCTTTAAAAAAATAAAAATAAAATAAATAAATAAATGCTTTCCAAGTCTATGAAATCATGTATCTTCTTGGTTTTGAAATATTCTCAACTATTATCTCTTCAAACTTTTTCATTTTTTTGAAGTTCTATTTGGCTCTTTTTCAAATCATCCCTTTTTCTTGATGATTTTTACCTATTTTCTCAGATGATTGATTCTAGAATTTTTTTTAGTAATTTTTCATGGTTCAATTTTATGTTCTGTATCTACAATTTCAGTATTTGAAGTTTTTACATCTTTTTCTTAACTTTGGTAGTATTTTCTTACTGTGTTGGAGGTCTCCAAGACCACCCCCGAGTTTGATGATTTGCTAGAAGGACTTACAGGATTCAGCACAGAACCCTACTCATCAGTATGGTTTACTATAGTGAAAGGGTGCCGAGCAAACTCAGCAAAGGGAGGAGGCGCGTGGAGCAAAGGCTGCAGGAAACAAGCCACAGGCTTCCGAGGTCCTTTCCAGTGGTTCACGGAGATGCACTTAGTTTCTAACAACAACTTGTAACAGCACCTGTGAAACGTCTATCCATAAGCTCAACAGAGACTCGGCGCCCTGGGCTGTTCGTGGGGGCTGGTCATGAGCTCACGCCGTGGCTAGCAGGACCTTTTAGGCTCCCAGAAGAAAAGCAGGTGTTTAGTACAAGGCGCTGGATTGTATCTCACACTTTAGGCCTAGGGAACCACTCATTTAGGCAGTGGTGGGAAGCCCCCTGGATCTGAGTTTCCAGACTCCAGCCGGAGTAACAACCCTAAAAGAGCTCTCTAACGAAACAACAGAACTCTATTAACGTCATGCAGGAGGCAGGACAGCTGCTGCGGTTCGCCCGCCCTCTTGGAGCCAGGCTGTCTGGCGCCCCAGTGCCTGGGTGCCCTGGTGGGGAAGCACAGTAAATCACACGCGGTCACTTAAAATTACCTCCTCTACCTCTCACAATGCATTGATTAAGTAAAGTTACATGTTTTTTATGTAAGGATCTTATGTCTAGAGAGGAGAGCTAAAAGTCTATGATGAACATCCCTACTTAAATTTGTAAGAAGGTAGAGCTGTCTTACTTGGCTTCAGTCCAGGGTTCCCGCCCCGTAGTTCAGAGCCCCTAGGACTACCGGGTAGTAGGTGACACGGGGAATAGGAGTACATGTGCTGCTTTTTTCTTGCCGTGTCATTTTAGAGGGTTTTTCTTTGGTGCTACTTTCCCGATGTACTTACAAATAACTTCAGGACGCTCTCCATGGTTCTTCCACCTGCCTGCTCTCTGCCTTTCTGCTCTACTTCACTTTCACCTCTGGAAAGAATGGATATTGTATTGAAGAGGGAAATGTATCAGTAATTACATTAAGGACTTGCTTAATAAAGAAATAATGTTTATTGCGTTAGAATGTTTGTAGAGACATACACAGTTTCCAGCATAAATAATGTCCCTTTTTATTACAAAATCTTTTATTACAAAATCATAAGCATGTAATTCTGTAACAGCATCACACTCATGCACATCGTGACATTTTAGGTGAAATGTTCAAATTAAAACTAAATTATTGCACCCATATCATTACCCTACCAACCACTCTCAAGCAGGCGTTACTTCTGCCCAACCCTGTATATGGAATTAATTTGCATGCTATGTTATTAGAAACATGTTAAATTAGCATATTCGAGAGAATAAGGTCAGAAATATCCCTGTACACTCAGGTGCGGTAAGGAGGAGGAGGCTGCAAATGGTTGTTTACCTTCTTGATACAAGAATGAAGTGAGGTAAGAACGTAGTTGGCATTCAACTATGTGGAACACAGGATCCAGCTCAGACTCTGTTAGAGTCTCCATTTAGTCTAAGGATATTTCAATATTCTTTTTTAGGAAAGTACATGCCTAATAACTATTCATGGAGCGATGGTGGACTAGCTGGCTTTACCCTGGAGAGAATCCTCAGGGGTTTGGGGAATGGTGGGGTGGGGGTGATGAAAGGAAATGAGGGAACTCCTCTGGAGAAGGGCGAGGAGCCACACTGGAAGTGCGTATCTGGGGATAGCCGGGCACGCTGCTCAGGCTACACAAACCCGGCGCATTGCGTCTTCCATCTTGTTTGTCTGGATAAGTGGAAAGCAACCATAGATGGACGGTTTTACTTGTGAATTTCTCAGTGTTGTTTTTTTAAAGATTTTATTTATTTATTTTTAGAGAGAGGGGAAGGGAGAGAAAAAGAGAGGGACAGAAACATCAGTGTGTGGTTGGTTGTCTTTTGCATGCTCCCTGCTGGGGACTTGGCCTGCAACCCAGGCATGTGCCCCAACTGGGAATCGAACCAGCAACCCTTGGGCTCACCAGCCAGCCCTTAATTCACTGGGCCACACCAGCCAGGGCTCAGTTTGTTTGGTCTTTTTTTAAATGTCACTATAAAAGGAAAATAGTCTCATCTTTATCTGCCTGAGAAATACAGTCGAAAAATACGTAAGTGACCTCTAATCCCATGAAGCTGAGTGAATTACATTTAACATATTTGTTAAAATATGGCATATTTGGACAACCATGATAATATAATTTTATACTTATTCTTCTACTTATCTTTCTCATAAGCATTTTCCTAACTCATTTAAACCCTTCATAAATATAACTTTTGGTTCCTATGAAATATCCTATCTTGCAAATGTATAAGGATAGTTCCTTTTCTTTTTATTTAGTGTAAAATAATCCAGAATAAACATCTATAATATTTTGTTTTTAGGAATTGGAAGTTAGTGTTGGTTGCAAAACATAACTAATAATATAAATTCACAAAGAAAGAGCACGGTGCCAACATGTTTTCTTGGTTTTTGAATTATCGGCAATGTGGTATCAGATTTGGACATTGAGATTTGGTTTTACTTTTAAGCCATCCCTGATGTGTGGTGGCTGACCCAATCCCCTTAGAGACCAGAGAATCCTGTTGGTCCCAATTTTAAGATATACCCAGAATTGGAACAGTCCTCACCATCTCCAGCTGTGTCACCCGGGGTCATTGAAGCAACTTCCTAGCTGTTAACTTCTGCTCTTGGTCCTCTGTACTCCGCTTATCACACAACATGATTCGTTCAAACACGGGTCAGAGC
Organism: Anoura caudifer; assembly: GCA_004027475.1. Lineage (NCBI taxonomy): Eukaryota > Metazoa > Chordata > Mammalia > Chiroptera > Phyllostomidae > Anoura > Anoura caudifer. Next base: position 1,155 of record PVKU01003522.1, on the reverse strand, counting down.
ACGTTGCTCCTCTGCCCAGCTCCCTCCAGCTGCGTCCCATCCAAGGAAGAGTAAGTGCCTGAGTCCTGGTGGGATAGGCCTTCCCTGCTGTGCACGGCCATCTCTTGTCTTACGGCCCTTGGGCTGTGGTTCCCTCTTTTAGAATGCTTTTTCCCGGTAGTCACTGGGCTTGTTTCCTCATCTTGTGTTTGTTCAAATGTCATTTTCCTAATGACACTTAGGGAACAAGCCCAGCTTCCTTAAATAGCACATTTAAAATCTGCCCTGGCTGGGTGGGTCTCCTGGCTCCCTTGGTAAAAGCGTTGTCCCCATATGCCAAGGTTGTGGGCTTTTCTTTTTCCTTTCTTTTTCTTTCTTTTTTTTTTTTTAATTTTATTGTGTTTCAAGTACAGTTGTCTGTATTTTCCCCCCACAGTCAGGGCACACGCAAGAATCAGCCAGTGAATGCACAAATAAATGGAACAAGAAATGGATGTTTCCCTTCCTCTCTAAAAGCAATCAATCAACCAATCAAATGAAATTATAATCCCCTTCCTTGCTTTGTTCTTTATAAGATCTATCCTTCTTACATTCTCTACAATGACTTAATTTTTGTAACTGTTTATCTACCCCCATGGTAATACCAGTTGCCACAATGGGAAGCTTTTTATGGGTTTTGTTCCCTATGCCCAGGGCCTAATACAATATCTGGTCCATAGTTTGACACTTGAATCCATGAATAAAAGCTTTTTTTTTCCCCCTGGAAAGGAAGCATCATGAAGTATTTCTTACAGAAAAACAATGTTAGCCACGCTAGCAAACTGCTAGCCCAGCAGACCGCTGCAACCCACAGACCGTGGTAGACAAAATCATCCATGCTTCACGGGCTTCACCCATTCCACGTGGCCCAGCGTGCCCCGCTGGGATTGTAGGCAGAAAGGAAGTTCAGGGGGCAAACTCTTCTTCCAGACCTGCCCTTCACTGACGGGGAGGATCGCATACAGAATTAGGGATTTGCCTTTCTACACAGACGCATCATACCAGGTGAAGAGGCACAACACGTCCTGGGTGCGGTGTTCCTGCGTTCGGATAAATGAAGTCAACAAGCACCTGCCTCCGGGTGCTTATTCCTGTTTCTCCTCTTCCTATGTTACGAGGGAATTTTTTTCTTTTCTT